>CM059186.1:97660507-97939069 GCA_030323885.1 Branchipolynoe longqiensis
CTCATACATGACCTCATAAACCAGTGGACAACCTGATGCTTGCCAATCGTCTGTCCATCTATCCTCAGTAGAATGATTGAAAGCGCACATAGTGCTGCATTTATTGCACCAAATCCCAATCCTTTGTCTTCTAACATTCTTAAAAATCTGACAATCTGAGCTATTGTAGGTTTTAATGGCTTCACTCCTTTAATCAAATAGTGAAGTCCCCATTTCTTTAAATAACTTGTATATAATTTCACTGTTCCCTTTCTCCAAGCGTGTGAAATCAGCCTTTCAAGTGTAATCTTGTCTAATCCATATTGTTGCAAATGTCGCCTTAAAAACGGAATGCCAAAAGAGGTGTCGTTGAGATATCTGCGTGGACTGTCAGTGGTCTGGTAGGTTGTTCCTTTCTTGTGGAAACCTGAGCATGTCCTTTGCTTGTAATGTTACTGCCGCTAGCCATGGCTGCGTGTTCCACTCCGGTACTATCAGTAGTGCGTGTGAGCGATCCATCTTGATCTTCCGGGCCACCCTGCTGATAATGCTGAATGGTGGGAATATGTAATAATATTTATTATTATTCCAAATCAGAGAAAATGCATACTGTAGGCGTTATGACGTGGTTAAACTCAGAGCCAGTCATTATCCAAGCAGATATCGTGTGGTTAACAGGACCCCACTATGGCCGGCATTACGTTAGAGCGCTCTAGGTAATAGAGCAGGAGCCCATGGGGTCCAGCCTAGCTGGAAAGTTAACCAATTTTCTTCTGCATAGCAATGTTACAGATGCATGCCCATGTAAGAAAATGCAAGTCTGGCGGCCGCTGAAAATGTCTGGCAGTGGCCATTCATGATGCATGGGACTATGCCGGACAATTTCTAATAAGTTTCATCAGGTTGCCTCACGAGCTGAGTTACCTCAATTTTGGGGTTATGGTCATATTTGGGTGTCTGGCGGGCATATTCCACCACTGAAAATGTCTAGCTATGGCCATTCATCATACCTGGGACTATGCCGGACATTTTCCAATGGGTTTCATCAGGTTAACTCACGAGCTAATCTAGCTCAATTTGGGTGTCCCTTTGTCATAGCTCTCCTGACCACACCCACCACACCCACCAGTGCATGCCTGCCAGACTTGCATTTTCTTACATTTGCATGCATCTGCAACATTGCTATACACATGAAAATTGGTTAACTTTCCAGCTAAGCTGGACCCCATGGGCACCCGGTCTATCAGCCCCCCAGCCCCATACTGCCCGGTATATGATAAATAGCGTAGATACATTCTGTTATGTTTTTTTTACATCCTGCTAACATCTAAGGTCATATCCGGTTGAGTACTCACTTTTGGCAGTGCACACTCATGACAACTTTATAGTGCTGCCCCACTAGGAGACCAGGCCACTGCCACCATAACCCAATTTCCCACTTAGTCACATTATCCTAATACTGAGCTAACCAGTCCTTGCCCTATCCTAATAATGCCAAGCGCTAGGCTAGGTAACGACATGCATCAATTTTGTAAGTTCAAGAGTGAAAGTGGTCTCCATGGAAAAAAAAGCAGAAATGCTGATATTCTCCCAGAGGTTTAGCATTGTCAGGGAATCGCAGAAAATTCCTGGAAGTTGAGGTTGAATTTCATATATATAGTATAGTTATACGAGTCTTACCTTGGTACAGATGATGGATAACTGTTGTTTTACCGAGGTATAAGCCTCGGATAGATGTGGGCTAGGGAGAGGTAAGCACGTCCGGTACCAGCAATCTTAACCTACTTATTGAGGATAAAAATGACTTTCAAACAATGGATACTATTACTTTACCGAAAAGGTACACCAACGGAAATAGATGTGGCAGGGTGTGGCGGGAGGGCCCTAGCCCACATCTATCCGAGGCTTATACCTCGGTAAAACAACAGTTATCCATCATCTGTACCAAGGTAAGACTCGTATAACTATACTATTTTACCTCGGTAAACAGCCTCAGGCTAGGGAGACCTCTACATAATTCATTTTTATCCTTAATATCATTCTTTCTTATTTATTATAACATTCTAAATTTTTGTTCTCACCTATTCTTGTTAGTTGGCGAGAAGACGCTTTGCAACGCCGGTAGGCTTTTCTAGTCGTTTATTATAATGTTTTGCGAACGACTTAGCCGTCTTCCAGCCTGCATGCGCTAGTATTCTTTTCACAGAATCCCGTGCCTTGGAGACTATGGCTCCTCTAGTTGAGTGGGAAGAGTATTTACTCGTATCCACTCCAGCCAATTTCAACACCGTAATTGTCCATCTGGCAAGTGTGTCTCCTGAAATCGCCTTATGTGGCTTTATAAAGCTCACTAATAGTTGTTGTGATGCACGTAAATCCTTTGTCTTGTATAAATAAGCCCGTATGGCCGACACAACACATAATTTCCGATCATTCGGAAAACAGTGTAAGTGAACCGTTGATAAAGGGTCACCCAACGTGTTCGATTTAAGCAATTTTTCTAAATCAAACGTAGCTTGTTCCTTGTCTATTTCTAATCCAGTTAAGGATAAAGCAACAATCGTCTGTCCTCTGTGTCCGGTTACTAACAATAACAGGACCGCGACATTAAAACCTAACTGTTTTATATCTAACCACGAGTTGTGAGGCCAAGCCTGAAACAACTTAAATACTATAGAAACATCCCAAAACCGACTATACTTTTGTTTTGGAGGATTCCTTTGATAAATTGAACGAAGTAAATAACAAAGAACATAATGTTTTCCAACTGTTTCGCCATCAATTCTAGGTAATATAATTGATAACGCACACCTCGCCGCATTAATCGATCCAAAGGAAAGTCCTTCATCCTCTAGAGAACTAAGAAACCGAGCTACTTGTGAAATCTTTGGATTTGTTGGCTTAACTTTCATTAACAAACAATGCACACCCCATTTCTTTAAATAGGTTGTATACATTTTGACAGTTCCTGGCCTCCAGGCATCCGATACTATCCTATCCTCAGTAATTCTGTCCAATCCAAATTGCTGTAGCTGCTTCCTTAGAAAAGGAATGCCAATAGGGGCGTCGTTGACACGTCGCCGTGAACCACTAGCGGTCCGTGGTGCGTCAGATTCCCGAGTTTTCTTGGGAATCGTATATGATCTTTTGCCAGTTGTGAAACTGCTGGCAGCCAAGGTTGCGTGTCCCAATCGGGCACCACCAGTATCGCATGTGTCCCTTCCAAGCCGATTTTTCTCACTACTTGGCTGATAATGCTAAATGGTGGGAAAATATAAAAATAATTATTTTCCCAGGTAATAGCAAACGCATCTACCTTCCAAGCATCCGGTTCAGGATGCCAAGAAACATAACAGGGTAGCTTGTTATTATTTCGTGATGCAAACAAGTCAACTTCAGGTGTACCCCATTTTTCACAAACGAAGTTAAACAAAGGTGTAGAGAGAGACCACTCTAAATGGTCATGGAAATGTCTACTTTTATAATCTGCAAGTGTATTTTGTGACCCTGGAATATGCGCTACAGTCAGCCAGACTTGTTGAGCCTGTGCCCAGTTCCAAATCAGTTTAGATAACTGATTGCAAGGCTTTGATTTGGTTCCACCCATGTTACGAATATATGCCATGGCAGTAGTATTTATCAGTTAGTATTCTAACCTGTGATTTATTTATCTTTACTAAACTACGTAAGCCCAGATAAATAGCACGCAATTCTAGTGCATTAATATAGTCTGATTTTTTCATCATCAAGCCATCTACCTCCTGTTGTGACCCCATCTCGATGAGCTCCCCAACCTTCTAACGAAGCATCAGTAGTAATTACTGTATTAGGTTCCGCCATGCGGATTGGATTTGGTGAACTTGCTATATGTTGCATCCACCATCCAATATCCTGTAACCCTTCTTGCGAAATAAACATCTTTCGCTCAAAATTGCCTTTAGTTCGTGCTAACGCTAAATTTTTATCTATTTCTAGCGACTTAATATGGGCCTTCCCATATAACACAGCAGGTGCATATGATGTCATTATGCCAATAAGAACAGCAACCTGTCTAATTTTAGGCTTTGATAACTTAATAAGCTGAGTCGCTGTAGTCATAAACTTAATTAGTTTTTGTTCTGTTATCGACACTGTAAGGGACTGTGTATCCAGAATAAACCCTAAACATTTGAGTTGTTTTGTTGGTTTAAACACTGACTTTTGTCGATGTACATAAAACCCCAATTTAGTGAGTAATGCACATAAATCCAAAACTGCATTCACACAACCAATTTGTGTTGATGCTATAATAAAAGAATCATCTATGTATGGAAACATTATGTGACCCTTCCTCGCCATTACCGAGAAAACAGGTTTAAGCAATTTAGTAAATAAACGAGGCGCACAAGCTAAGCCATTCGGCATGCAGGTAAACTCATAGAGTTGGTTATCCCAAATAAATCGAAGAAATTTTCGGTATTGTTCCATTATGGGAAGCGTATAATATGCATCTTGTAAATCAACACTAGCCATCCACGCATCTGGTGTAATCAGATCTCGTGCCGTATCTAGAGAGAACATTTTAAAAATGTCGATATTCCACCCTTTTATTAAGGATTGTTAAATCCAGGATCATTCGAACATCACCATTAGGCTTCGGTCTCGAGAAAATGTTTGAAATAAACTGTCCTGAACAGTGTGTCACTTTTTGTATAATTCCTTTCTCAAAGAATTTATGTACCTGTTTAGTTAGTGCCTCTCGTTCAACTGGTTGAATGTTATATGGAAAAGGTATTATACTTTGTACAGGAATTTGTGTAAAGGGAATGTGAACACCCCTAACTATTTTTAAAAATTTCTTGGTCACTAGTAATTTTGTGCCACTCAGAAATATGATTACTAATATTACCAGCCACAAAGTTGCTTACAGTTTGTGTGTTTTTAGAGGCTGCAGGGACTTGTAAAGTTTGTGTTTGGACCTCTACTTGGACCCGCCCCTGGGGAAAGGTCTCGACGAGTTGAACCCTCGGCCTATTGGCCGTGCGGTGTTGTCGGTCCAGCCTGGGCGAGCGCCCCGGCCCCGAAACCCTTGACCGAAGCTTGAACTCGGTCTGGTTCCTCTGGTGAACCGTCGTGGACGAAAATCCCCTCGTGACTTTTTGAAACGAGGAGCTTCCTGTTTCTTCTTGCCATCCATGTTTTTGCCACTCTTGGCTGCAGTCTCTACCTCTTTATAGAGGTATTGTAGTTGACCGCCAAACATCTTGGTGTTATCTAAGGGTTTCCCTTTAATCGGCTCTGGAGCAAGATAAAGCGTAAACTCCTTCCCCTCATTATCGGTAACCTTCTTAGAGCGAGCCACTTCCTTGCCAGCATCTGTGCAAACTGACTTGAAGACATTTTCATATCTTCGATACGACACGTAATTACCTGCCGCCGCTAACACTGCAATGCCTTTGTCCATTGTCTTAGCCAAAGACGAGAACTTATTTTCACTCTGCATCCTATTAGCCACAGGAACAATAGCTGTTAGGGTAGCCAACACTGCCTTATGCACTGTGTGCAACACATCCTCAAACTTCTTACGGCCATCCGTCATATTGACATCCCGATCCATTTCTTTAATGATGGAGTTGGGAACACCCTTTATGCCTGTTAACTCATCTCCTAACTTGGAGATAACCTCCGCCGGTTTAAACGTGCGGAAATGACCATTCACGGTTTCGCGCATAAGCGTAGTGGTTTTAACCCGCTTAGCCTTTGGCTTCTCCACCTTCTTAGCCACTTTAGTGCCAATGTCCGCATAGACACCTTCATATATGGTGTCTGAGTCTGATTCCGTAGAAGTAGACTCAGTGGACGAATCAGAAGAAGAATATTTCCTCTTCCTCTTCTTCTTTTTGGACTTAGTCTTCCGCTTTTTGGGAAAACCAGTCTCTGCCCGCTCCTTGGTGAATTCATCACCCGAAGAAATCACCTGTTTCTTCTTCTTCTTCCTCCGTTTAGGAGAAAGAGGAGGAGGAGCCTTAAGCTCCACCGCTGAGTCTGTGTCCAAGAAATCCTCATACGAATCCTCTTGGACACTCGGCCTACGCCGCTTCCGAGACACAGGCGATTTGGAAGTCAAGATGTGGCTTTCCAACCGTGCAAAGCGAGCCTCCCAATCTGGAGGCGCAGGCACATCAGGCACTGCGTCCTCGTCCGGGTCGGAGAGGATATGCGCCCGGGGCTGTGTCGACGGCCCTGCCGACAACACAGGTGAGGAGTCGTACTCCTCGTCCACTCCACTCGGAACACGCCCCTCGGCTGCTGCTGCACCGCGCTTACTCCGCTTCGTGGCCATCGGGAGCTGAAACAAAGATTTTTGGTCAGTCCCGGTATATATATATGTCACAATATGGTTGTTTCAAACTCATTTGGACATCTATTGGTGTTAGAGAACGTGTTTATACCGTTATAACACAGGCGTAATAAGCTAAATTTGTGCGTGGGTTGTGGGTCAAGCCCAAACCTTACGCGGGGTCGGGACCAGTGTATCGGCCCGCCCATCCCTCTGTTCCGCACACTTCTCCCACCTGTGACTACTACGTCAACAAGTTGGAGAAAATGCTACGAAACTCGGAGAAACGCCTGAAAAAGTTTTGTCTAGGGGAGTCTATAAAAGAAACCCAGGAGCATCTCCAACATTACTCTCTATTAGAGTACGAGAGAATTTCCACATGAGATAGGGCGAAACCCACATCTCTACCCATAGTCACACGGTGACCCGGGTGTTGACAGAACCGCTAATGACCGGTTTGGTTCCTTCGAGAAACCCACTCGAGTGTTCTATCCTTGGTTGTTTATAACCAAATAACTCGTCCAAATTGGACCAACGAAAGTCTAAACTTTCCATATTGATGCTCTAATGCATCATAATTAAGCTAACCACAGTTTTTATTCTACTTACTGCGTATTTGCTTGTATGTAGACTAATTTTGCCGGAGCAACCCAACGACACGTTATCCAGTCGTGAGTTGTATATGCTAATTGCTGGTACCGGACGTGCTTACCTCTCCCTAGCCTGAGGCTAGCCTGAGGCTGTTTACCGAGGTAAAAATTGGTATATGCTGATAGTGCTGCGCCGTTTGAAGCACGTATTAGTAGTATACGCTGATAGTGCTGCACCGTTTGAAGCACGTATTAGTAGTATACGCTGATAGTGCTGCGGCATCTGCACTACATATTAGTATACGCTGATGGTGCTGCAGCATAAAACAGTTGGGCTTATATGTTAATCGTGCTGCGAGATTGAAAAATCCCGGAAATCTGCGAAATCGCAGAGATCTTTCATCCCTGTTGGTTTGACTCGACCTGGAATCGAACTCCCGACCTTCCGCACGGGAAGCCTGCACTCAACCGATTTGGCCACCGCGTCCGGTGCATTCTTTGATATCCGCCGATACTAGCAGCGTGTTTACGACTATAATCGGGAAGGGTATAGAGATAAATGAGGCCCTATTCCGGACAGCGTCCGCTGTAATATCCAGCACATGCCCGAGCTACTCTACAGCAGCGCCACCATGGCGCAGCGTGGGATACGAGAACTACTCGACGAAGACCAGCCCTTTTGACCTGACTGCTCTGACGTGTTCCACTCAGCGTCCGAGGAACGTGGAAACACGTCATAAATGAATGAATGAATGGATGAATAAATGAATGAATGAATGAATAAATTAATGAAAGAATTAATTAATTAATTAAAATAAATTAAAACAACTAGTATCTCATTTTAAACCGGCAACAACGAATGAATGAATAAATTAATGAAAGAATGAATGAATTAATTAAAATAAATTAAAACAGCTATTATCTCAATTTAAACCGGCAACACTATCGTACTCTTGGCTGAATTTCTTAATAGTTTCTATATCAGGAATGAAAGTGGTCTCCAGCAAAAACCGCAGAAATGAAGCCGAGATTAAACCAACGGCGAATTTCTGCGATAACACGGATCTTCTCCCATAGCACTGTCAGGGAATCATGGAAAAATATATTCTTGTTTGCGCAACATCTAAGGTCATATAAGAACAGGACACAAACTCCCCACGTTTTGTTGTATATATATATATATCTAATTTTTTCCAAAAAAATTGACGTTAATCGCGGAAATCCGCGAAACTGCACAGATCCTTCATCCCTGCTATATCACCAAATAAAACCGATACAGCTTCAGATTTGCAATCACAATTCGGGGTCATTGTGGGGCGCACATGGCAGCGAAGCCGTTGGGCTCCCCCCCCCCCCGCTCCTCCCCCCCCCCGCCCATGGCCGCTCCGTCCCCCCCCCCACCTCCGGGCGGGGGTACATAATTACACCGCTTGCCAATCAAGCTACTAAATACCTGTCATGGAGGTAACGGAAGGTGATTAACGTCAAACGATTCCTAACAACAATCTGCGCTGAGAAATCAGTGAAATAAATAATGTGGTTGTTAACACTTCTTTGTTCTTGTTTTACATCATAACAACATCTACGGTCATATCAGATTGGGTACCGACTCGTGACAGTGCACACTCATGGTGACTTTACAGTGCTGCTCCACTGGGAGACCAGGCCACCGGCACCATGACCCGATAGCCCATACACTTACATTATCCTGACACTGTGCTAACCAGTCCTTGTCCCCATATCCTATTAATGCCCGGCACCAGGCTAGGTAGCAACAAGTATCAGTTTTTATAAGTCATTGGTTTGACTCGGATTCGTGCTCCCGACATTCCGCACAGGAAGCCTGCGCTCTATCGATTTGCCCACCGCGTCTGGTGTCATGGACATCGTCTTATACAGGACTCCTACCACCGAATCCGCCCTCTGATTGTGGTGGGAAGGACTAAGTGTTGTGGGTAGCAACCTACTGCTCATGCTCAACTGAAAAAGCCTATTGTATCACCCCAGGCGGAAAATAATATGCCCCGGAACAAACAACGGGATGATGAAATTTTACAGCGGATCTTTCGTCGTGATTGCAGAACCGCGACGATGAATGATTTATGCAACATAATGCAGTGATAAACATTTCTGCAAGAATATATGGTGCTTGGGTAAAATACCATTATAGTTGCATAATCCGATGAAGTTACAAATTTTCAAAAGCAAGACAATTATCTAGATTTGATTCTACATATCTAACTTAGATACTGATGCACTTATTAAGCATGTGTTGCGACATAGGAGGGAATACTGCGTAAATTTAATAGAACCTGTTACTGCAGAAGCCTATGGTGTCAGCATTTTGACATGCTTGCCAAAATTAATTTGGCATGTTTGCACTTCAAATATCTCAAATGGTGGCCATTTAAAATGAAAGTTACTTCAAACAGTATATTATATTTATAGCAATCAATTTAATATCCTTATCTCAGAAAAAGTACAGAAACTCAAAACCATCTGACTATGCAACTTTAAATTCTGATGAATCTAATTTGCGACGTCCGGCAAATCTCGCGTTATGCCGTGACGGGTCACGTGCCTGGAACATTTGCCAGGCACCAAGCAGGGTGGACGGTTGGGGTTGTCTGCCACCTGGTGGACAGTGCCAACACCACACTTCGACTAAACCGGACAGCGTCATAATGCACCCATAACCTGCATGCCACGAGTTGTGTGAGCGAGTGAGTGAGTGAGTGAGTGAGTGAGTGAGTGAGTGAGTGAGTGTGTTGGGGGCAGAGTTTTTACCAGAAGGTAAAATGGGTAAAATTCTGTACCCTTAAATATCCTGATACGACTTTGTACCCTCAAATTGTTGGTATAATTTTTTTGTTAAAGGTTCTTTAAGGAGCCAGAGAACAGAGACAACAAAGCCTCCAGACCCCCCCCCCCCCCCCTTCCATTCTGCGTACCCTGACATTATTTTCTGGCGGAAACCCTGGGGGTGGGGGGGGGGGGGTGGCGAGAAAGCCTAGCAATTCTTTATGTTTGGTCAAGTTGCATAGTCCGATGGTTTTGAGTTTGGGCTATTTTCTGAGATAAATACATTAGATTGATCATTATAATCTACTTTACTTTATTTTGAAGTAACTTTTATTTTAAATGACTAACTTTGGAGATGTCAAATATGAGCTTGATCATTCAATAAAATGCTGATTTTTAAAACGTTCTATTCTTGTCTTTATGTTCTGGAGTACAATCTTGATGTGTTGCTTTTGGCGGAAAGTGAGAGAGGGGTTGGAAAAGTAGTATACTTTGTACAACCGTGAAAATATTGAAAACTTTGGATGGCCGATTACTGTGATCCCACATTTTGGACTCCAAGTCTAGATGATAAACTGAACAGTCAGTAACTAAAGTCACACAACTGCTTGCGACCACTTTGCGACCACAAAAAAAGGGTGGTCGCAAAGTGGTCCTCAGTAGTTGCCGACCTCCTTGCGACCATTTTGGTTGCAAGGAGGTTGCAGCTATTGCACTAAAAAACCTCCTTGCGACCAAAATGGTCTCCCAGAGGTCGGTGACAATTGATTTGAGTTCTTTAGTCCAAAGTGGTCACAAGTGGTCACAAGCAGTAGTGCGACTGGGGTACAGTATGCTAGGTACTGACATTTAAATATGAACCTAACTATATAAAGTCAGACACAATATTAGATAAAACATTCACTTGTAGTAGGGGTGACCGGCAACGGTCTAAACACTGGCAAAAATAGCTTTTAGTATGGAACAGGAAGTAGAATGCCTGGCTCCAATATCAAATGGCTACTTATATCAGCACAGAGTTGGTGAAATGGGAGAGAATGCAAAAAAACACAATGGCGGTGATAGAACACTAGCGATTTCACTTTTAAAGTCTATTAAACTACATGTTTTATTATATTTTCAGGGATGAAAGTGGTCTCCGGCTAAAATCGTGGAAGTCAGGCCGCCAACAGCAAATTTCCGCGATAACACAGATCTTCTCCCATAGACTTAGCACTGTCAGGGATTCGCGGAAAAATACCGGAAGTCAGTTTTCAACTAACCTTGTTGTGACTGTATTATCGCCCATACTGGACTCGCTCTTGTTTGGGTTTGATGTTCTAGCAATATCTAAAGTCATTTAAAAATGGGATTCGAACTCCCCAAAGTGTTGTCATATACATTTTTTTTTTTTAATGTTTAAAGTTAATCGGTAAATATAAATAATCGCGGAAATGACGGAGATCTTTCATCCCTGTATTTTCAGCTCAAAAGTAGCGAGGAAATATGAAGCCAGATATAAAGAATAAGGGTTTCTTCTTAGATTGTGAACTTAGGCTCTCATTTCATTTCCCCAGTTTCTCGACAGCTTTTATATAGGGTTGATATTCACCCATGTACTGCAGTATTCAAATCAGAATAGCCATAGTAACTAACATGTAATGATATATGTGGTACATACTCATTTGCCATTACCGGATTGCAACTGACAAGGCTCAGAGTGCACAGTAAGTGAAATTGCCAGAGGATATCATCTCATTGCGACAGCAAAGCGCTTGAGTTCGTGCTTAGCACTGGGCCTAATGTAGGCTGCTACAACCTATCTCTCATCATTCATGATGAAAATATCATAAATGCTCGGGTAGTGTTATTAAATCGAGTATTCTTCGGACTGGAGATTGTATATAGTTGTCACATGGGCAGAATGAGTTGTACTAGAGGAAAACAGTCGGTTGGTGCCAGTAAGATCAGAAACCTGAATAAGTTGAGCGTCCGCTTCCCGTTGTGGGAGGTGGTGGGTTCAAACCCCGGCCTAGATCGCCGGCCAAGGGAAAGCTATGACTTATAAATTGATATAAAAATTGATAATTGTCACTACCTACTCAGCATTAAATGTTTTTGTTGGGGGTTTAATGTCCTGGCAATATATCAGGTCATATCAGGACGGGTACTGACTTGTTACAGTGCACACTCATGGTGACTTTATAGTGCCACCACACTGGGAGACCACACCACCAGCAACATGACCCTACTTCCCACTCATTCATATTATCCAGACACTGAGCTAACCAATCCATGCCCTACTCTAGTAATGCCGAGCACCAAGCTATGTAGCGACAAGTATAAATTTGGTAAGTCATTGGTTTGACTCGGTCAGCTTTCAAACCACAGCCCTTCCACGTGGGAAACCAGCCAGCACTCTTACATATTTGGGTCGTTCTCGGAAATTATGTACCACTTTTGTGACGTGGAAACCCAAAGTGAAAACATTCCAAATAAGAGCAGAAAACATAATTAATAGTAGAACCTATAGTCATATGAAGATGTATATTTTGTGCACATGTTGAATTTAATTATTTTTAATTTTTGATTTTGATCTCATGCAAATTGAGAAAACTGAAAATTAACCGTATTACATCAATCCATAACAACATTTTAACAAACATCCATAACATCATTTTAACATGCACAAAAAATTAAAACAAGATTTGATTGATTACAGTTAAGTCAAAAGAATTGCTTCTTACCAGAAAAAGGTTGAAAAAAACCATGTTTGAGTAGATAGATATATGGTGCCGATATGCAAATTTTATTTTCATATTTTTTACTTTAACACAAAATCATGTATATTGGATACATTTTGTTGGATAGATTAAATACATGTAGTATTGCTAACATACTAAATACACAGAGTTAACAATAACTATTTAACTTACTATTACTACCCCCCAAAAAGAAGTGAAAAGCATTAATAATGTAACATGGAAACCAAAAATGTGGTACACAGTTTCTGAAAATAACCCATTTAGCCATGTGTAGATACCAGGGATGATAGTGGTGTGGGAGGAAAAAAAATCGGAAATTGACGGTGAGGTGGGCCATAATAGTAATACAGTCCCATTAATGACAACAGAATGCTCTCTAGGTAGACCTGGTCATATGTATTGTGCAAAACGTATGCTTCGAGAGTACTACATGAAACGTACCCCAATCATTTTTATTTCTCCTCAAATTTACACCTATATATCAAAAATGTCCCCAGACTGTGACAAAAATCGGAAATCCGCCGAAAATCGGAAATTTTTTATCCCGGAGATACTAATGTAAAAAAAGAAAAGAAAAAGAGAAAGCGGAAGTCATTTAAAGAACTCTCACACCCATCGTGAGCCAGCTCACCTCGTCACTGACCCCAGTCACCAGTGGGGACCTCATGAATACTTAAGTAAGGAGGATAAGTATCCCCTGGGGGCTCAGTGCGAGCAGAGGACCCTTCCTGTGCCCCGTGAGAAGGAGGCTCCGGTGGGCACACTGCCTTTATTAACTCAGTGCCTGCCGCCAGGCTCCAGACTGTCAATAGAGTTAAACTTTCTTTTTTCATTAATTTAATTTTTTAAATTTAAATCTGCAGTCTGATTAATTTAAAAAAATTAAAACTGCATAGTCCGATGAAGCATCAAATCTTCAAAACCAAAACAATTATCTAGATTTGATTTTACATATCAAACTTAGATACTGATTCACTTATTAAGCATTTGTTGCCACATAGAAGGGAATACTGAGCCAAGTTAATAGAATCTGTTACTGCAGAAGTCTATGGTGTCAGAGTATTGGTGACAAATTTAAAACCATTGGACTATGCAATTTTAAGCTGCACAATCAGATAGGAGTATATATATATTTGTTAAACCACACTAATCTAGGTTTGATCCTACATATGTAACATAGATAGTAATACATTTATTAAATATGTATTGCTACATGAAAAGAATATTAAGTCCAATTAATAGAACATGTCATTGCTGAAGCCTGTGTCTAGAAATAATTTTACATGCTTTCACTTTAAATATATATCAAAAGTTAAGGTGGTAGTTTATGTGAATGCATTCGTGTATGGTGGTGGTTATTTCACAAGCAGTTCAGTAAGAAATGTTCTAAAATAATCGGGATTTTAACATAAAATCGTCCTATTCATGAAGTGCTCTCTATATAAAATACATTACACTAAAAATTAAAATATTTGTTGGGGTTTATATCATACTTATTATGACTGGAGTCTATGACAGTGATGTCACAACGGGTTTGTTCAACCTCAGAATAAACAGCAACACCAGAGTGTGGAGGTTAACGGCATACAATCTTCAAGGAGAGGCCCACACTTGAGGTCAGGAGCTCATTTTTCTTTCTAGTGACAGATCCATGGAATAGTTTTCTAGACCAAGTGGTTGAAGCACCAATAGTAGAAGCATTTAAGAGAAGGCTGGATAGACACCCACAATTATATGACGTGAGGGCTCCATCCACCCCGATACATGTGCAAAAACATTTTTCTTTTGCCAATATTTGCTTTCTTTCTATTCATATAATGCATTATACGCACATATATGTGTTTGGTTATATGAATATAAATTATATTTCGGATTTGATACATATATGAGTGTAGGCCATGGAATGCGATAAGCAGACATTTCAGTTGGATTGATAGCTTTGAGGAATAACATTAAACAAAATATTTCGAATCTCTCTAGGCAGACTAGGGTAGTGTACTGAAAGTACTACGGTCTAGCCCGGGCTAACCTTTTTATTAAATTATTTTTTCTTGAAGATTTATACTGCATATCATGGATAAGCCTCAGTAGTCTTGTTTTCACCATAAGACAGTTCGTCGATAGAAAGCCCGAGCCCCCATCCCCACAGGTTTCATGGTCAACAAGATTAGCATGGTGAAATGGAGATAGCCGAAGCTCATGTGGACCAGACAAAATTCGGTTCTCAGTCACCGATCAAAAGACCGTTCTGTGAAATCAAATGATGTATTAGCGAGTTGCACCCCTCCACCCCTCCACCCACACGCACCGACAAGAAATCAGGTCTACTAGATTAGGCCCTCCACTGCCCCACGGCGGAACTACAATTGAATCTTCTCAGGTTGAACCCACTTCCCACTGAAGCTCTGCCGTTTGCTCACCTTAAATGTCCCCCTAGCGCCTCACATCGGAACTATAATTGAATCTTCTTAAATCTAAGGCATTTCCCACTGAACTTCTCCTGTCGTCTGCTCAGATGAAAACGTTCCCCTAGCGACGCACAGAGGAACCACAAATTGAATCTTCTTAGATTTACCATACTTCTCACCGAATTTCTCCTGTCATCTGCTCAGATTAAATGTTCATCCAGCGTCTCAGCTGAACCACAATTGAATCTTTTTCTTAGATTTAACGCACTTCCCACAACTTCTCCTGTCATCATGTGGGTTCGAATCCCATGATCTACTAAAACGGAAGACGGACGCTCAACTCATTCGGCCATCCCCTCTAGTCTCTACCCAATTGTTGCCATATACATCCTGATTCCTTGCCATTTTGTTAAACGTTGATATAAAAAAAATCGAGGAAATCCGCGAAATAGCGGAGATCTTTCATCCTGGTATACAATGTCTTCACTCCCGGAGCATCAGTACTCCCAGAGCATCAGTACTGTCTCTAAGTGTAAGTAAGCCGTAGCAGTTGGCTTAAAGGTATAATATGTGCCTGACATAATTCTCTCTTCTTCTACTTCTGATCCATTGGTTGTCATAACAAAGAACCCTGTATGGTAAACAACAACAAAACTTATTTTTTTAAATATAAAAACCAAAACAAATTAAAGAATGGAACTGAATCCAGGTCTTAACAGAGCCATAAGTATGCTGGATTCCAGGGCTACACTATGAGAGGCGATTTTATTGTTGAACAGAACTTAACCTGGCTCATCGATGCATCTTTAGCTGCGTTACTGACCTCATTAAAGGCGCCTTTTTTAGTTAATGGTTCCCTTAACATCCCCATCGCCGGTCCCCGATCTGCAATGGTACCTTGGGAACCAAAAACCCTTTGTGATGCTTAATTTACACCATCCTACTACTGTCTGATCAGACATGGGGGCCGGGGGTTCCTTCGGACTGCCTCACGACTGCGCGCGGTGGCCGAATCGGTAGAGCGCGGGCCTCATGTGCGGGACATTGGGAGTTTGGTTCCTGGTCGAGTAAAACCAATGACTTATAAAATTGATACTTGTCGGTTCCTAGCCTGGTGCTAGGCATTAATAGGATAGGGCAATGACTGGTTAGCTCAGTGTCAGGATAATGTGGCTGAGTGGGATATCTGGTCATGGTGCCAGCAGCCTGATTTCCCAGTGGAGCAGCACTATAAAGTCACCATGAGTGCACACTGTCACAAATCAGTATCTGTCCTGATATGACCTTAGATGTTGCAAGGACATAAAACTCCAACAACCAACCAACCTCCTCGCCACAGCCTCACTCTGAACTGGCACGCCAGGGAAGCCTTGAAGCTGAAGATTATAGCATGAAGACACCGCCCATCCCACCTCCTCTCTGGTGCTGTAACCAGCGTCTATAGGAGCCACGTGCAGGCCAGGCACACAGCTCCCCCTCTCGTCAGTCAGGCATCAACACAACGCCGGGGAGCAATGACGGAACCAGCCTCCTTCGCCAGTCGCCAGATGGCGACCCCACAAGGTGATGTCCTCGGGCCAGGCACTTGGCTTGTGTGATAAGTAAATATTTTGTTTGTTTGTTGTTTTATATTCTAGGGACATCTTTGGTCATATCAGGATAGGTACCGACTAGTGACAGTGCACACTCATGGTGACATTATAGTGCTGCCCCACTGAGAGACCAGATGGCACCATGACTCCCATATTCCAGTCACATTATCCTAATACTGTGCTAACCAGTCCCTATCCTATCCTATTAATACCAAGCACCAGGCTATGTAGCGACAAGTATCAATTCTGGAAGTCATTCATTTCATCACGTCCGGCTAGTGTGATCAGTAAAAGATGTTAGCAAATGCTAAAGTTGGATGGAATAAACTCAACAGAACATCACCTTGTTCTAGGAGAGTTTTAATGAGTGTCTATTGGCACAAAATTGATTGTCTACTTTTACATGTAAAAGCGATGGTTTGAACAAAAAACAAACATTTCTCACCGTGAATATGGTAAAGCAACCACCAATCAATCAATCAAATCATGTTCTAGGAGAGCATTGAACGGAGGTTACACTGCCATAAAAATGTGCATAGTCCGATAAAAGCAGCAAATTTTCAAAACCAAAACAATTATCTATATTTGATCCTACATATCTAACTGAGATACTGATGCACTTATTAAGCATTTGTTGCTGCATAGAAGGGAATGCTGAGTCAATCGATTAGAATATGTTACTGCTGAAGCTGTCAGAGTTTTGGTGTGCTTGGCCAAATTAATTTTGCATGTTTGCAAACCGTGAATGTGCTATGCTGTCGAGGCAGTGTGATCTTTGTCTGATTCACTCATGTGTTTGACGGTCCACTGGCTGGCAGTGTGTCCACACACAAGGTTGATTACCAGCACCCAGACTCATCAGTGCTGTTCATCTCGGCCCTGTACGGCTTGCTTCCGTACCATATGGGGTCTCGAGGTTTAAGTGACTTACTCCACTTTGTCGCTGACAACTTACAGGGCCAGATTCAAGGTACGCCTCAGAGAAATTCCAGACGTCACACTAGTCTGAACGGCATATAGCTGTCAGTTGTCTCGAAAATGGTGGCCCCCATAGCAGGCAGCCATTTGCAATTGAAAGAACGGCTCTGATTGGCTGAAAACACTGAATCCGACAGCCATTTTGGAGGCGCTTTTTGCCTCCTATCTGAAAAGCCAGATGTCTCAGAGTCAACTCCAAGGTGAACCCCAAACGCAAATAGACCAAAAAGATGTCGGGGAGCCGTCTCTGAGGCATACCCTGAACGCGGCCCTGGTTCTATTAAATTGACTCAGTATTACCATCTATACAGCACTAAATGCTGAAAGTTACATAGTCCAATGGTGTTGAGTTTCTGTCATATTGAGATACATATATTAGGTTGATCGTTATAATCTAACTTACCTGTTTATTTTAAATGGCTAACTTTTGAAATATTTGAAATGCAAACGTACAAAATTAATTTTGACAAGCATGCCCAAACTGACACCGTAGGCTTCTGCAATAAGAGGTTCCATTAAAGTAGCCTGGTGTTCCGTTCTATGTGCGGACAGATATTTGATAAGTGCACCAGTATCCAAGTTAAGGCCCTGTCACATTACGATGCATCTCGCAAGCGCGCGGCCAACGCGTAAAATCACTTTTTTTACGTCGAGAAGCGTCAAACTTATCGGCATGGGGGCCAAAGTTGGACGTATACCTTCCGTATACATAGCGTATGGCCAATGTATGGCTCACATACCTCCGGGCAAAAAATGCTTGAATTACGCTCAGGGTACATTCACAGAACGTCTATGAACGTTACATACGTCAAGACATGCTGGAGAAACGGGAAACGTACGTTAGGCGTACGGTATCCATACGTTGTCAGTACGCAGACTGTATGTTCCCACTGCCTTTAAAGTAGGTCAACGTAGTAGTGAACAACGTTTGTCTAACGTACGTGTAACGTACATCGACTTATGCCTAACTCATACATAATGTAAGGTGGACGTAAAATCCACACGTTGTCGAACGTTGTCAGTTTTGCGGATGCACAAAACTTTGCCGAACCCCTGACGTGCGACGCCGTATCTCGACAAATGTCGACGTACATGGAAGTATACCAACGAGCGCCGAATGCATGCCTAACGCATAACGACGTATCCCGACATAGCGGCCAAAAATCACATACGCCGGCGTACATTGGCGCGATGCGTCGTAATGTGACAGCCCCTTTAGATATGTAGAATAAAATGTAGATCACTGTTTTGGTTGTGAAAATTTGACGTTTTCAATGGACTAGAAAGCTTTATTAAGTGCACTGGTATCTAAGTTGGATATGTAGGTTTAAATCTAAATAAGTGTCTTGCTTTTGAAAATGTGATGCTTTTATCGGACTATGTAACTTTAAGTGGATCTTGTAGATTGTCTGTCACAGCATCTCTTAGTTTCTTTATGATCACTGCCTTCCAGCTATTGGCGATAGGAGAGTTCGTGCTGCCACCTGGTGTTGTAGATGTGAACCAATCAATAGACATTTTCTGCCACCAACCCTCCGACGGCAGTTGAAAGAACTAGTATTTAGGGCAGCTGGGCCCTGTTCAGAGAAATTCCGGACGTCAGACTAGTCTGAACGGCATGAGCAGTCGGTTGCCTCGAAAATGGCGGCCCCTTTAGGGTGCAGGCATTTGCAATTGAAAAGAACAGCTCAGATTGCCTGAAACCACTGAATCCTGCAGCCATTTTGGAAGCGCTTTGTGCCTCCTATCTGAAAAGCATGAGATCTCATAGACAACTCCGAGGCACACCCTAAACACATATAGGCAAAAAGGACGTCGCGGAGCCTTCTCGGAGTTGACTCAGAGGCGTACCCTGAACGCGGCTCACATCACTGTACAGCCTGCTCCGAGGTAAAAAGGTAATGATTTTCACCCGTATCCTCCAATGACAGTGGCAAGAAACTAATGTGGGTAGCTCCCACCGGTTCACAGCGCATGCTCCGCAGGAAGGGTCTATAATAATGCAGTCCTAATACAGCCTATAACAAAGTCCGATCCTATCTTCTACTCCAAAGGCATAGCTGTCACCATTTGAAAATGTGTTGGTTGGTTGATTGGTTGGTTGTTTGTTTTACGTCCTGGAAACATCTATGGTCATATCAGGATGGGTACCCACTTGTGACCGTGTGCATTCATGGTGACTTTATAGTGCTGCCCCACTGGAAAATCAGGCTGCCAGCACCATGATCCAATATCCCACTCAGTCACATTATCCTGACACTGAGCTAACCAGTCCTTGCTCTATCCTAGTGTAGTAGTCTGCACTGACCTCTCAGGCAAGGAGCCACATAGACAGGTAGGCGTGGGTAGTATGGTGATATCAGGGAGCCTAGGTCTAATGGTTAGCACACTGGCCCAGAATGCAAAGAGATGTGGGTTCGAGTCCCGCTCTAAGCGCAATATTTCCCATTTTCATCACCCCCATGACACTATTAATGCCGAGTGCCAGGCTAGGAAGTGACAAGTATCAATTTTATAAGTCATTGGTTTCACTCGACTGGGAGTGGGAACCAAACTCCCGATCTCCCGCACGTGAGGCCCGGTCTACCGATTCGGTCACTGTGCCCTGTTTGAAAATGGAAAAGCGTCATCTTTTTCACATGAATTGCAATATATTGGGTGAATCTCGACATATTGGGCACATAGCACATTTCCACTTGGGAAGTATGACCTAGAGAGCCGAATGGCAAATATATGGGTTCGAGGCCTGCTCTAGTCGTCAAAAAGGCGTCAGGCTTCTCTTCGGTTTTCAACACCTTCAGTGACTATCGATATAATCATTTTGTTTGTTTGTTGTTGTTTTACATCCTAACAACATCTATGGTCATATCAGAACGTGTACCGAATTGTGACTGTGCACTCACGGCAACTTTATATTGCCGCCCTACTGAGATCACACCGGCACCATGATTAGATATCCCACTCAGTCACATTATCCCGACATTGTGCTAACCAGTCCTTTCCCTATCCTATTATTGCCGAGTGCCAGGCTAGGTAGCGACAGGTATCAATTTGATCATTCATTTGGTTTGACTCGGCTGGGATTCAAACTAACGACCTTCCACATGGGAAGCCTGCGCTCTCCTGAATCGGCCACTGTGTCCAGTGCTCCACGTAAGGTCTGCTTGGGGATGAATGATCTCCACGATTCTGCGGATTTCCGTGATTTTTCAATCCTGCAGCACCATCAGCGTATACTAATATGTGGTGCAGATGCCGCAGCACTATCAGCGTATACTACTATTAAATGCTCCAAACGCCGCAGCACTATCAGTGTATACTACTAACACATGCTTCAAACAGCGCAGCACTATCAGCATACACAAACCCCACTTCCGAAATTGTCCGCGATTCCCTGACAATGCTAAACATATGGGAGAATATCCGCATTTCCGCTTTTTTTCCCAGAAACCACTTTCATCCCTGGGTCTGCTTTAAACACTGAACGCACACAACATTCTGACCCAGTCTGTAGGTATTGCTTAGCTGTTACAAACTACCAAACATATCAGTATTCCATGTCGCATTCAACAAATTGTGCGCATTACTTACCCACAAACATGACCTCTGCACGACGTTTCGCGTGTCCAGCGACTGTCACTTCGCATCTGTATTTAAAAAATAATTTAAAATTAAATATTGCACACACACACCTACGCCGCATCAAATCTGATTAAAAAATACCTCCATCATACATATATTAAAGTGGCATAGTCCGATGGTTTTGAGTTTCAGCCATTTTTCTGAGATAAACATAAAATTTATTGTCATAAACTACCTTACTTCAGTTTGCGGTGACTGATTTTCAATGGCTAACTTTGGACATAAACATGCTAAATTAATTTACACCAAAAACTCACACCAGAGGCTTATGCAGTAATAGCAGAGAGCGTGTATACAGATGAGAGGGACAACTCCCGCGAAAATCGGTAACACAGGCTACAGTGGCGTTCCTGGCGGTTAGTGTTGAACAAGCTTTGAGTTTGCCATACGTGTAGTGCAAAACATTTGTTTTTATTCAAAATTAATAGAAATGCAGAAGCCTAACCTTATCGATTTAATATAATCCTTTTGGTAAACATGTTTTCTATATGTGTACTAAGCGGCTTGTTTCTATTTGGTGTAGTTTTAGAGATATTTCACTTTTTCTGTAGGAAGATTGCACACGACCATTGACAATGCCTTGAGTTTGCCGTACGCGTAGTGAAAAACGTCAGTTTTATTCCAAATTAATAGAAATCCAGAACCCTAACCATATCAATTTAATATAATCTTGTTGGTAAACATGTTTCCTATGTGTATTCCAATCAGTTTGTTTCTAGGTGTTGTAGTTTTAGAGATATTTAACGTTTTCTGTAGGAAGATTGCTCACCGCCATTGACAATGCCTTGAGTTTGCCGTACGCGTAGTGAAAAACGTCAGTTTTATTCCAAATTAATAGAAATCCAGAACCCTAACCATATCTCTTTAATATAATCTTGTTGGTAAACATGTTTCCTATGTGTATTTCCAATCAGTTTGTTTCTAAGTGTTGTAGTTTTAGAGATATTTAACGTTTTCTGTAGGAAGATTGCACACGACCATTGACAATGCCTTGAGTTTGACAGCTGTGTCATATACTGTTCAACAACCACCACTTGGAGCGCCACAGTCGGCATCTGTTACATGGTGTAGTATGGGAGTTGTCCCTCTCATCTGTATACACGCTCTCTGGTAATAGGTTCTATTAAACTGACTCAATGTGCCCTTCTATGTGGCAAAAAAATGCTTAATAAGTGTCTCACTATCTAAATTAAATATGTAGAATCAAATCTGGGTGAGTGTTTGGTTTTTTTTTAATTTGATGCTTCATCGGACTATGCAACTTTGTAATATCAGGGATGAGAACAGGTCAGACGTAAAAAGACAGGTCATTGCCCAAAATTCGGGAAACCTCAAAACGGCGGGAAATTCTCACCCCTGTATATATAACTAAAAAGGCACGTCATTGCTTAAATGTTGGGAAACCACCAATTGGTGAGAAATCATCATCTCTGTAATGTGAAATAAACTAAATTGTGACTTTCCGCAACCAGATTTAAGGCTTCGTTAGAACCATTTCGACTCATAGCTTCCATTTTTTTAGATTCAAATTAAATTCCCTTAAATATACTATCACGCCAACTCTTTATGATCCTACTTCAATAGGTTTCTATATGTTATTCATAAAACAATGGAAGAAACTAGAGAGCTAACCCTTTTACTATATTTAAAACTTCTATGCTAATTAAGGCTGCACAGTCCGATGAAGGCAACACATTTTCAAAACCAAGGGCACTTAGCTAGATTTTACCAATCCACATGGAACTTAGATATTATTAGTGCATTTATTAAGCATTTGTTGCTGCATAGAAGGTGATACTCTACAAGGATGCTGGCCTCATCTACTGACCATCCAAAGGTTAATGAATCATGGTGAATTCAGCAACAAACGGTCACAATAAACATTTTTATTTGCAATCTAAGACATGGTATGTACACATGTGAAGCTATGGAATGCAAGGCTATTTCCAAGGCTTTTCAAGGCTATTTTTGATAGGAATTAAGGTGAGTATTGGCGTTTTATTCTGTGTAGGCATGTCGGATTATCTTATGGCGACTTTTGGACTAATGTAGATCAGTGGGGACAGTTTAATGAAATTCAAGGCTTTCCAAGACTAATTACCTAAAATAGGTTAAATTCAAGACTTTCCAGACCCAATACAGACCCTGCTAATACAAAATTAAAATATGATTTCAAATTGTCATGCAACTATATTTTCATGACATTTGGCCTTTAACCACAAATGTAAAGGACATTCCAGTACTACTTCTTTTTTCCCCTTTTAAATCTTTTTTGGAGGTATCAATTTAAGTACTTTGTAGGTTACTAAGGACCCTGAGTCGTTAAAAACCTTAAACAAATTTGATTAATAGCTAAATTGTTGAAATTAGCCACAAACTCGCACCTGCTTCCGGTGGTGATGCTTTTCGCCATATCGGCTTCCATCTGCGCCTTGGCAGCTTTCTCCTGCGCTAACTGCTCCTTCTCGTTGGGATCCACCTCAGTAAACTGACCCAGCTTCATGCGCTCCTTAAATGCCCGCACAGAGTCTGTGAACAAATCATGACAAAAGAGAAAGTACAATTGTAACGCGCGTATCATATTTTTGCACTGATCTTGCCAATGGTTTAACATGGTGGTTCAATTCCCCATGCCATCACCTAAGCCAATTTGAATTCCACCGATGTGTATAACTTACAGTGTCATCAAAGGCCAGTTGCTATCATACCATGTATATGTGGTATGGGAGGTTAAAAATCCCTTGGGTCGGTAAAAGTGTAGGCTTGGGCTTTCTACCGACCAACTGTCTAATGATGAAAACAAAGTATATTCAGACTTTTCCATGAATTTGCACTTCAATTAGCAACCAGTTTTCTCCAGTTTTCCCTGTTCCTCACTACCCTCTGGGGTTTGTTGAACTCCAGGCCTGTCCTTTCCCTGATGTCGTCTTCTCACCTCATCCTTTGTCCGCTAGATATGTAATAGTTTGAATGGGTGGTTCAAAGTCGAAGGCTGTAATCCATTTGAAACCACTTCCTCCACTCATGAGGACTATTATCCAGGGATGAAAGTGGTCTCCGGGAAAAAAAAGCCGAAATGGCGATATTCTCCGATAGGTTTAGCATTGTCAGGGAATTGCGGAAGTCAGGTCTCAACTAGCCTTGTTGTGATCGCATTATGGCCCATATCCAACAGTTTCTTGCTTAGGTTTTATGTTCTAACTACATCTAAGGTCATATAAGAACGGGATTCAAACCACCCAATTGTTGTCATATACATCCCATCTTTTGGAATTTTGTTTAATGTTAATCGGTGAATATAAGAAATCCCGGAAATCCGCGAAACCGCGGAGATCTTTCATCTCTGATTATGATGCAAAATAGTATGTGAAAATGTATCTTTTAGATGCGTATTGGTAGCTATATATAAAGCAATTTTGCTATCCACTATGGAATTATATTTCAAGGACTTCTTATGGCACTAATGTGCAAAAGGTAAATAACGTGTGTGCAAAAAGGTTCTAGAGGGCAACTCATTAGGGGGCCATTCAACTAATAAAATATAATGCTTAGGGGGGTGGGGGGGGGGGGGGGTGTAGGTCTAAGCATGTGGAGCATGGTCTAGAGCTACAGAGTGTTAGAAGGGGGTCTGTAGGTGTTTAATCTTGACAAAATTAGGCTACATAATAATTAGATGGCCCTTTATCACATGCTGTGACGGCTCATAATAAATGATTATATTAAATTTAGAATATGTTTCTTTGATGGCGTTTGAAAGGTGACATGGAGCCTATCAGGAATCGCATTAGAGACATTTACTTTCTAACGTTCAACATATAACGAGTGGGATTCATGTGCATTGTGTCATCAATTCATCATTGTTCAGCGGAATTCCCTACGTTACAACTAACGGTACACCGGCGGAAAGGCTGATTTAGCATGAAAGGTAAAACTCTAAAATAATTCAGGTAGAACCTGATACTAAAATTAATATAATGGTTAAACTTCACGGTACAACTTAAATGCCATGTTACAAATTGAAATGACAAGTTCAACCTCCAACTAAAGGTCTCTATTGATTCAGTCTCACCTCCTCGTTTTTCATACGCTTCTTTGCTGATCTCGAACTTTTCAACCTTGGACGTGTCCTCGAACTGGCCTGACTGACCTGACGTGTCAATCACCTTTAGGACAAGACATGTGTATAATTATATTCATTGGCAATTTTGAAGCAGATATATACACACATGTTGAAATGATTAGTTTTTAGTTCAATTGGCACTTTGAACAGCTTGACGGACTAGAGATGGATCTTCTTGAATGTCAATACAATCTAAACGTCTGAAAGGCTACTAACGAAAACCAAAAGAAGTGCAATTATCATGTAATAACCGAAATTTAAATAATAAAAATAATTATATTTTAGTGTAGTGGTAGTTGGTAATTAAAGCTTACATTTTGACTTTCTTGCGATTAGTCGCTACAAGTTTGTCATGAGGGGCATTTTACAACATAGAGTATGATATATGGTTTATTATTTGAATTAATAGTGAATTGGTGGGGTATAGGTGAGGAGTTGGGTAGTACAATCAGAGTGTAAAATATTCCGATAATGGTGCATTGGTGGGGAATGCAAATGTTCTATTTGTGAAACAGGTATACATGGCCAGGTGCATAGATGTTTATGTAGTTGCTGATGGTGTTTGATTGATAGGTAAATATACATTGTGGTGCAAGTAAGATAGTGTGTAAGGGGCACTCAGAGCCCTACACACTACCCCGTCCCCGCTCTGCTAATCAGGATCACCACACCCAGTTCAAGGCAGGTGGTGGCCATGGGAGCCACACAGCTTGGTGGTGGTGGGCAGATCACTGTAACCATGGGGACCAGGAATGCTTGTTTCACATTGGTGGAGCTAGAAATGCTTGTTTCTCATTGGGAGAATGGGGTGGGGTGATACACTATACTGAATCATATAAATAATAAACCAGAGGGCGTGACTCTCTCTTCTTTCACACTTCATCCTCTTACTTTCTCTTTGCCTGTATTGATTTCACTATAGCCTGCCTACACAACCACAGATTCGAGTCGTGGACTTTACAAGAGTGTAATTATCAGTGCAATTAAATATAGCAGGTTAGAATGTCTCGCTTGGAAATAATGCCTCATGTATCGTCAGATTTGCAGTAGAAGGTTTGCTACAAATCTAGCTACTTAGTTAGCATGTAACTTGATCAATAACAAATCTAAAGGTGTGTAGTCATACGTACATGTATCCGCATATTATCATTTATTTGATAAGATCCAAGCAGGGCGTCATCATTATCCAATTTACAGACTAGTTTGTCCTCTTTGTCATAGACTTCAAGCTTCATTGATGCTGAACTTGCACCCATCACGAGTTCCAGCTTCTCCTAGATTAAATCAAATAAAAAATGTATTATGTTATTGGATCAACTAATATCATCGGCAAGTCTGTACACACACACACACACACACACACACACACACACAATCTGTGTACGTGGAATGTGTGTAAATAAATAAATAAAAATTAAATGAAGGAAAAATGACTTCATGCAAATATTATTAAGAAAGACTATTGGTAGTGGATTGGAATAATACGTTCTTGTGGTGTTTTCAATACGGCTCTCTTGATTGAACAGCATAGTGCTATGTTGGCTGTACCAAGAAGTTGTAGTGGGCTATCTTCTCAGAAATGTATTACAACAATAAAATTGTACTACAAGGGTAGAACGTTCTCATCCCCATCTACAAATTAACAACGTTCTGAATTTACAGGGGTAGACATCCAATATTTCGGTTTACTCACATTAAAAAAGGAATCCTGTGATAGTGTACACTGTAAAAGGGTAATGAAATACCCTAATATTTATATAAACAATTGCCTTAATCGTTCTGAGATGATTGTAAATGATCCTTACAAGCACTTTGTACATAGGCCCCATATAAAAATAATAATTAAAAAATACAATCAAATGAAATAAGCATCTATGATCTACATTTCACTATATTACAGTTAAACTAGACTTACCTGTAAGTTGACGTATTACTTAGATTCTTAGGAATCTTATGAATACGAAGTCAATGATCAGGGGAGAGATATAAATAGACCGCACTCACCAGTCCAGTCAGCATTCGTAGTATGAGGACTAAAAAACCTAAAAATAAAAATAGATAATCAGTACAAACCAACCCTCAACCTAGTCTTAGTAAAACTCTTGTAAGTAATCTTTTATCAATCATTCATCTAGATCCTGGATCTTTAGAGTAATACCAAGCCTAGGTGGGGGTGGGTGGGCCCCTGATCATTGACTTTGTATTCATAAGATTTGTAAGAATCTAAGTAATACGTCAACTTACAGGTAAGTCTAGTTTAACTGTAATATTCTTACATCATCTTCTGAATACCAGAAGTCAACAAGCAGGGGAGAGATTTTGTAGATCTTTAATTTTTTAGTCCGAATCAATCTGATATTAATTTAATATCTACTTCCCCCCCCCCATTCTTCCTTTTCTAACAAATTTAGCCATGAAAACCATTATAACTTTAAATTTCAAACAATTTGTGTACCTTAATTATATTATTAAGAATTTCTCTTTGAAACAACTCACTAATAGTTTATAGTATTGCAATCCACTGAACATTTTGCATGATCACACACTTGCACCATAAGAGTAACAAGTTTAAATGATAGGTATGACCCTTGGCTGAGAGGTTCTTGGGGCATAACCGCACAGAAAGAACTATTTAATTAAGAAAT
The DNA here is from genome assembly GCA_030323885.1 of Branchipolynoe longqiensis. Lineage (NCBI taxonomy): Eukaryota > Metazoa > Annelida > Polychaeta > Phyllodocida > Polynoidae > Branchipolynoe > Branchipolynoe longqiensis. The sequence goes on from CM059186.1 coordinate 97,688,327, forward strand.
TTATCATTCTTATTTTGTCCATAAACTGATGGGACCATTCTAAATTAAGTCCTATAGCTAATGGCTGCCTTTAGTAATCTTAGGAACTCTTAAAATTTTCAGATTCAGAATGGTTACATCTGTGTATGCTTCCATTGTTTATTGGGATTATATTTCCCAGAAACATGTATGGTCATAGCAGGATGGGCAAATTACTCACTTACTTAAATGAGCAATAAAAGCTCTCAGTAGAAATTCTCCAGTAAACTGGAAGTATTGCAAAGTTTTAATTTTAGTTTAAATTCTTCAATGTAAGGGCTAAATTGGGAAGACCATGAATTTGTTAGCGCTTATTGACTGTTCCATTGTGAACAAGTCGTTAACCATGGTTGACTTGTCCAATGTTCATGAAATGGTAGAGTTCTGCAATGCCGGTTTGCTTCTACCTTATTTGTACCACATTATTTTAAAGTCAAAATAAAGAAGGTTACTTTTGATGTTCCAAAAGTTAACCAGATTTTAAAGACCTTGTCATTTAGAGACTTTTGTCTAGATCTGTTTTCTGTGATTACATTCTCAAGCTCTGGAATGTGAACTAAAAGATGACCCAGGATTCCAATCTTGGGCCTGATTCCACATCTGTTTAGCAATAGCAACACATTTTTCTGACCTTGTACCCACCATGCTTATCTAAGTGAGAGCTATACTGCTCTCCATTGCTAAATCAATATGGTATTCTGGAAATTTGTGTATCCTTTCCATTCCAAACAAAATCACTGATCAATTAAGCCATTTCCAGCAAAAAGACCCATTGTCTGCATACCAGTAACATGCTCTGCCCAGCCTAAGTTTGAAGCATCTGAAAATACCTTCCATTCCAACTATTCCTATGTAAGGACTTATAGTGGGATGGCACATACTCCATACCATAATTAGATCAGTCTGACAAGACTTGCTATTTCTCTATCTCGACTAAGCACACATACATTCGAGAAACTGTCCTTTTCCTTGCATCAAAGAATTTTGTAAATAAATTAGAAACCTAGTTATTTCCAACCTGTCTTGAGAATTAAAAAAATTCTAGGAGCAGGAGAATAATTTGAGGGAGTGATAATAATTGAGAATCAATGACTCCTGACAGCAAAGATTCAAATCAATAACAATATGCATTTGTCAGATTGGCCACCAAACAATGCTCCAGCAATCCTGATGCTGCACTGAAGCTAACCATCTTCAAATTGTTGCATTCAAGATGTTTATTAAGTAAGATCCAGGATCATGCATATCTTCTGGAGTTTTTAGTACATCCGAAAATATTTGAAATATTATATTTAAGTTAAAGTTAGAATATCACTGTCTGCAACTCCCATTCATAAACACCTTTTAACCATAGCCGTAGATCCCATACTAATGAGAAGTTCTGTAAAAGGATTTCTAATCTTTATATGTGTGATATTTTCAAGCCTGTCTCCAAATTCTGATGTTTATATTTATCAATTTAACCATCAAAACCAGGTTTAAATTGATGAACGAAACACTCACCTCGCCCAGTGATCTTACTTCCAGCTATAATGTAGCAATGTGTATTTCAACCTTACTATGAGAGTGTAGATAGGTTCATGATGCCATGATGACTAGAAGGCTTGCATTCCATAGGGGTATTCCAACCATACTGTAGGAATCCATACAGCCTAAGTTAATGACACTACACACATTCAGAAAGCTGGCATTACATGTCAGTACTTCAGCCGCACTGTGAGAGTATGTATGCGTAACATAGGTTCACCACACCAAAATGACAAATAGATTAGTATTATGTCTGGCATTTTCGATGTGGCATAGGTCAATGTCACAACAGGCAATCAGAATATAGGCATTATAAGCATGAACTTTCACCAATTTATGGGAGTGTACATAAATCTTGTGGTGAAAATGATAGAGCATTATTAGTGTGCATTTCAACTATACCTTTGGAGAATATGCCACCTAGGCCCATAACAGTATGAGTGAGAAGAAGGCTGTCATTAGTTATTTTCATTCCAACCATACCATGGGTTTCCTAGCCTAGTTTCCTGATGCTAAGTACAAGCAGAAGGCTATCATTTAGTATTTGCATTTCCACAGTACCATGGAAGACTACATGGCCTCGGTGCATTACACCATGCACAACCAGAAGGCTATAATTGGTTGTCTGTATTATTAGTATCCCATATGAGAGACCAGGGTCTGGATTCATTAGACACTGAACAAGCAGATGGCTGTCATTTGGTATTTGCATTTCAAACGTACCATGGGAGAGTACACGGCCAGGGTTCATTACAGTGTGCACTAGCCATTGTCTGTCATTTGGTATTCGCATTTCAACCGTACCATGGGAGACTACATGGCCTGGGTTCATTACACTGTGCACAAGCAGATGGCTGTCATTTGGTATTTACCTTTCAACCATACCATGGGAGACTACATGGCCTGGGTTCATTACACCATGCACAAGCAGAAGGCTTACATTTGGTGTTTGCATTTCAACCGTAACATGGGAGAGTACACTGCCTGGGTTCATTAAACCATTCCCAAGCATAAGGCTGTCATTTGATGTTTGCATTTCAACTGTACTGTGAGATATTACATGGGCTAGGTTAATTATTCGGTGCACAACCAGAAAGCTTGCATTTCAACCATGACACAGGAGTGTACAGGGCCATTGCTGATGACACCTACTGTGATGGCACAATGTTTATAGTCCTTGAGTAATCTCAATCCAATGACGGTTCAAACTAAAGATGTGTTTATTAGATATAAATCTAATATAACTATATATAAATTCTAATATATAATACCATACTAGTTAGATCAGTAGTATATTAATTATACTATTCCTACGGCAAGATGAAGGCAAGATGGGCCTGTCTTACCAGTAAAATAGCAAAACAATTCAGGTATATCCCTGTATTGCCATTAGGATATGATAAAGTAACTGAATGTCATAATATAAATTAACCAAACTATCATGGATAAATGAATTGAATTCATATTCAAAGAACTTTATGCTGAATATTAAACACCAACAATCAATGAGAAAGCACAGGAACTAAGCACTGCAGAATACAGAGGTCATCCCAAAGATAAGGTAAATACTGTTTCTACATTTTTCTAGAAAAAACTTGTTTAGAACTGTCACTAGTAACACAAGTGACAGCTGTCATGCCAGTATAATAAGTATGACATTAAAGTAGCACAGCATGGAAAATATAGTAATCTAGAATATAGTAAACTATGCCTAAATGCATATATATATACCTTTTAAAACCAGGACTAGCAGAAATCGAAGTGTAACAGACTATCCACAGTGACAGAAGTGACAAAGTTCATGTCTGAAAGTTGACTGACAACTTACTAATACCCAATAACAATGAAAACTATATAACCTTATTAGCATACGGTAATTATTAAAGACAACATAAATAATACAAGTATCCTTGACAATACAATCATAAACCAAGTGTAAAGTCCACAGCCGGAATCTGTGTATGTGTAGGCAGGCTATGGTGAAATCAATACAGGCAAAAAGAGAGAGGAAGAGTATAAAGAGTGAAAGAAGAGAGAGCCAAGCCCTCAGGTTTATTATTATATAGTACATGGATCCAACATGGCATATCACCTGACCACATTCTCCCAATGAGAATCAAGTATTCACAGCTCACCCAATGAGAATCAAGCATTCCCTGTCCCCATGGTTACAGTGATCTGCCCACTACCACCAAGCGGCGTGGCTCATGAGTCACCACCTGCCCTGGCTGAGTGTGGTGATCCATGAATAGCAGATGGGGGAGGGGGTAGTGGGTAGAGCTCCAAGTGCCCCTTACACACTAGCTCATAGTGCCTCTTTCACACTATCTGACTAATACATAATGACTATTGACCATGAGTAACGGATCACCAGCAACTACATAAATACATTCATGCACCTGGCACTATATACCATTACCATTATAGACCATTTGCATCCCCCCACCAATGCGTTTTATCAGAATATTTTACACAAGGATGGTCATGGACTGTCACAAATGGCACTAGTGACAGGGCCAGAGGTCAAGTTAGAAAAGTGACTCTGACAGCAAAGTAATACTCAGTAATAGTAAATACATATACATATATATATAGTATAGTATAGTTATACAAATTTTACAGATGATGGATAACTGTTGTTTTCCCGAGGTACAAGCCTCGGATAGTTGTGGACTAGGGAGAAGGAAGCACATCCGGGTCCAGCAATCTTTTCCTACTTATTCAGGATAAAAATGATCTTAAACTTATATGGATATGTAGTTGTCTGCACTGACCTCTCAGGCAAGTAACCAGATAGACAGGTAGGTGTGGGTAGTGTGGTGATATCAGGGAGCCTAGATGGTGTAATGGTTAGCACACTGGCCTGGAATGCAAAGCGATGTGGGTTCGAGTCCCGCTCTAGGCACCATATTTCCCATTTTCATCACCCCCATGACACTGGTTGCTGTGACCATGATCCTTTACAAGCTACGCGCTGCATAGTTGTTGAACATACCCTGTGTATGTGTAAGTGCACAGCCTGTATGTAGGTAATTGTAAGCATTAAAAGACCATTAAAAGACTTACAATTCCAGGGGGACGAGTGTAGTGGTCTCCACTGACCTCTCAGGCAAGAAGCCGGATAGGCAGGTAGGCACGGCTAGTGTGGTGACATCAGGGAGCCTAGGTGGTGTAATGGTTAGCACACTGGACTGGAATGCAAAGAGATGTGGGTTCGAGTCTCGCTCTAGGTGCAATATTTCCCATTTTCATCACCCCCATGACAGATACTTCAATGTTTTCATCTTGACACAAGCAAACGTAATAGTTGTGGTAGGTTTGGGTGGGCGGGCCCTATCCCACGACTATCCGAGGCTTGTACCTCGGGAAAACAACAGTTATCCATCACCTGTACCCAGGTAGGATTCGCATAACTATACTATTTCACCTCGGTACTAAGCCTAAGGCTACTCGTAGCCGAGGGAGACTTTTACGTGATCTCATTTTTATCCTTAATCATTCTTATTCCAATACACATTAGTATCAAACAAAATATACTTTTGACTTCTTCACCTGTCTTGTTAATTGATGAGTAAGCGTCTCGCTAGGCCACTTGACTTTTCTAGTCGTTTGTTGTAATGTTTTGCAAACGATCTAGCCGTCTTCCAGCCTGCATGGGCCAGGATTCTCTTTACTGAGATTCCTAGTTGTCTTGCCTTCGAGACCATGGCCCCTCTCCATGAATGGGATGCATAAAGTCCAGTATTGACGCCTGCCTCCTTAAGTACCTTAATGGTCCATCTTGCGAGTGTGTTTCTCGAGATAGCCTTATGTGGTTTAATAAAGCTAATCAAAAGCTGTCTTGAATTCCGTATTCCTTTTGTCTTGGATATATAGGCCCTGATAGACGATACTACACTAATTCGTCGATCATCAGGAAAACTATTCACATGCACTGTGTACAGCGGGTCCCCTGTGTGGTTTGATTTTAGCAATTGATCTAAATCAAACGTTGCCTCCTTGCTGTCTATCGCCAGTCCATCTAGAGACAAAGCCACTATTGTCTGCCCTCTATAGCCCCTCACTAGCAGTAAAAGGACTGCTAACTTAAATCCTAGTTCTTTAATAGATAATGCTTATTACTAGGCCATGACTTAAAAAGCTTGAATACTACTGAAACGTCCCAAAATCTGTTATATTTTGGCTTTGGTGGGTTTCTTTCATAAACCGATCTTAAAAACCAGTGTACCACCTTGTCAAGTTTTCTGATATTTGAGATATGGGCTATGGAGAACTACTCTATAATAAATTGCAAATGGTCTATATTATGGTAGATGGTATATAAAACCAAAGCCATATAAGGTATATGTGGAGTTGGTGATTCATTACTAATTAAAGATAGAAATTGTATTTCAATATAGATAGTGAGAGAGGGTCACTTCTTGACCTGAGAGAGGGTCACTTCTTGACTTGTGAAAGAGTCTTTGGAACTCTCCTCACATACCCCCTCCCCGCCAAGTGTTATTTTATCACTGTACACCAGACAGAACAGGGCACTGTAGCCAGATCTAACCATGCCTTGGTTACAAGGATATTGAACCCTCATTGGGGATATAAGAATGCCTGTTAGTGATTGGAAGACTGGATCATGTGATCACCATCATCTTGTTTCTTGAAACTATATATATACAATAAATGAGGGAGTCTCACTCTCCTACCTTTCACTCTTTATCTACTTTCCTTCCTTGCCTGTAGTGATTTCTTATTAGCCTATCTACACTCAAACCGCCAGCCGTTGACTTTACAACCTGGTGGTTTCCAACCGTTTGTCCCTCTATTCTTGGTAGAATAATAGACTAGGCACATCTTGCTGCAGTAATTGCCACAAATCCTAATCCTTCATCTTCCAGCATTCTTAAAAATCAAATGACCTGGGCTATTGTAGGCCTTAATGGCTTAACCTTCTTAATCAAACAATGAAGTCCCCACTTCTTTAAATAACTAGTACACAATTTAACTGTTCCTTTTCTCCAGGCGTGTGAAATTAACCTTTGTTGTGTAATTTTGTCCAAGCCAATTGCTCTAAATGTTTGTTCAAAAAAGGAATATCAATAGGGGTGTCATTGACAAGTCTCCGTATGTTGTGAGCGGTCCTTGATGCTGTAAATTATTCCTTGCTCTTGGGAATCTGAGCTTGTCTCTCGCTCCCAATGCCACTGCTGCCACGTTGTTGTTGGGCCCAGTTCCAAATTAATTTGGCTACCTGGTTACAAGGTTTGGACCGAGTCTCCCCCATATTATGAATGTAAGCCATCGATGTAGTGTTATCTGTTAACACTCTAACATGAAATTTAGGTATGCGCACTAGGATGCATAACCCTAAGTAAATCGTTCTAAGTTCTAACACGTTAATGTGATCAGAGATTTCATCCTCCAACCAACGTTGCCCAGTTGCTTGGTGGTCCATATGAGCACCCCATCCCTCTAACGACGCATCTGTCATGACGATGGTGTTGGGTTCACCCATTCTAATGGGGTTAGGAGAAGAATTAATGTTTGAATACCACCACATAATATCTTCCAATCCTACTGGTGAAATAGTCATTTTACATTCAAAATTACCTTTAGTACGAGCTAATACTGAGTTCTTATCTATCTCTAGCGACTTAATATGAGCTTTCCCATATAGAATAGCTGGGGCATAAGCTATCATGATCCCTATCAGTACCGCAACCTGCCTAATCTTTGGCCTATTTAATTCCAATAATTGGTCAGCTGTAGTCACTAACTTATCTAGTTTTTGTTGTGTTAGTGAAACTGTCATGTCCTTAGTATCTAACACAAAACCCAAACATTTAAAACTCTTTGTTGGGTTAAAAACTGATTTTGTGTCATGAATATAAAACCCTAACTTGGTGAATGTTGCATATAAATCCTCTACTGCTGTTTGACAATCTGTTTTCGTTTGAGTTACAATAAACAAATCATCAATGTAAGGGAACATAACATGTCCTTTTCTAGCCATATGCGAAAATATTGGTTTCAATAATTTTGTAAATAAACGTGGTGCACAAGCTAAACCGTTTGGCATAAAAGTAAACTCATAGAGTTGGTCATTCCAACAAAACCGAAGAAATTTTCTGTCTGGTTTGTAAATATGAACTGTATAATACGCGTCCCTAAGATCAACACTAGCAAGCCAGGAATCCTGTGTAACCAAATCCCTAGCCGTTTTGAGAGAAAACATTTTTAAATGTTTATATTGGACTAATTTGTTTAACCTGGTTAAGCCCAAAATCATTCGGATATCCCCATTTGGCTTTGGTCTCGAAAAAATATTAGAAATATATTTGCCTGCTACATGAAGGACTGGCTCAATGATTCCTTTGTCACAAAACTTCAGAACCTGTTCATTTAAGGCTTCTCTCTCTGTTATATCAAAGTGATACAGAAAAGGAATTCTTTTCTGTACTGGCTCTTCCATAAACGGAATTCTTACTCCCTCGACAATACTAAGTATCGTCAAATTATCCGTAATTTCTCTCCATTCATTCAAATAATTCTGAATATTTCCTGCCTCAAATTTGCTTACAGCAGTTTGTGTGGTGATGGGAGTCTGCGTGGAAACTTGTTCCCTGGCCTGGGCGAGGGAACGGCTTCTGCGGAGTGAACTCCCTCTTCAAGGGTCTGTTCCCATCGTTCCACCCGAAGGATTGCCGCTGTCCTCTGGACTGGTAGCCGTACCCTGTCCCCGACCGGCCTCCTCTTCCGGTTCGACGGTTTCAAGAATCGTACCTTGCTTTCTTAAAGCGTGAAGGATTCCCTTCACCAGCCTTCTTTTTGTCAGCATCCATGTGCTTGCCACACTTGCTGCCTGTCTCCACCTGTTTGAACAGGTAGTGGAGCTGTCTGCCAAACATCTTGGACTTATCCAGTGGCTTACCCTTAATGGGCTTGGGGGGAAGAAACAAGGTATACTCCTTCCCATCATTGTCCACAACCTTCTTGGACCTAGCCGCCTCCTTTCCTGCATCCGGGCAGACCGCCTTAAAGACGTTCTCAAACCGCCTGTATGAGAAGAAATTGCTTGCTGCTGTCACCATAGCAATTCCCCCATCCAATGTGGCTGCATAGCGAGGAGAACTTGTTCTCAGCCTGCATCCGATTAGCAATAGGTGCAATTGCTGTCAACACTCCCAACACCGCCTTGTGAACAGTGTGGAGCACTCCCTCAAACTTCTTGCGACCATCATTGAGCTTGACATCACTGTCCATCTCCTTGACGACCTAGTCCTGGATCCCTTTAATTCCCGTGAATTTCTCCCCCAGCTTAGTAATCACCTCAGCTGGCTTAAAGGTATTGAAATGCCCTTTGAGGGTCTCCCGCATCATAGTGGTGGTGAGGACATTCTTGGCTTTCTCTTGCAGGCATTTCTTGTGGACCTTCCCTCCTATCTTAGCTTACTTCCCCGTACGCTGGGTGTCCGAGCCCGACTCTGTCGACGATGAGTCAGATGAAGAGTTCGAACAAGAATCCTTCTTGAGCTTCTTTATTTTCTTCTTATACTTTTTCTTCTTCACCACGGGCTTCTTTCGTGCCCTGGTGTATTCATCACCATCTGACAAACTCACTTCTTTCTTAGAGTGTTTCCTCTTTCTCACATGGATCCTTTCCTGTGAGGAGTCCTCCTCTGAAGAATCCTCCCCAGAGTAATCCTCCCACTCAGACTCCTCCAATTCTTGGACCCTCTTCTTTGTCTTCCGAGGCGATCTCGCAGGGAGCATTTCCTCCAGCTCAGTCTGGAGGAGGCGTGTCAGCTGCGCATCTAGGTCAGACGGCTCCAGTTCTGGCCCGCTCACCTCATCCGAGCCCGGGTGTTCGGGTGACCCTTGGACCAGCAACGGCGGTGAAGGGTCTTCATCATCCGTTATCCGACTGGGAGCCTCCCTCTTACTACGCTTCGTAGCCATTGGAACCCTGAAACGATCGGAACACGAAAGTTAGGGAATGCTGAACCAAAATGCCACAAAGGGTTATACAAAGCCCACAATGTGCATTTCCTGGTATTGGAGAATGTGTTTAAACCGTTTCAACACAGGTGTGAGAGAAAATTGTGAGTGTCGTAGGTTAATGGTAACAAAACCAAAACCAAATGAGGGGTAGGGACCGGTGTAGCGGTAGCCTCCCACACTCTCTATCCCATACACTTCTCCCTCCTGTGGCATAATGTGCAACAACTGGAGAAAATACTATGAGATTCGCAGGTACGTCTAAGTAACACAATTTGGGGAATCTAAAGAGAAACCCAGGAATATATCCTCACGATGTATGGCTCCAACCATACATCTCTCCGTTCGGCAAAAATCTGCAACAAAGAACAATGGTGGCATTGTTCTATCGATGGTTTACGAATCGTAAAACACCTACAAAACCTTTAAAACTCTACAAAAAGTTTCATAACTTTCCAATAAGCAGTGATAATAATAGTCATGCTCAGAGGCAAATGTAAATAACATAAATGATACTAGCAGTTTTATCAAAAGTCAAAATTTCCAGGGGCTGTCACCAATGTCAGCATTGAGACATGACAACTAAGTGTAATATACACTACTAGTAAATAATGTATGACCTTTCTAGAATATACAACTTGCCAAAAGGGAAATGTAACTAATATAACAAATATACGTGACAGTAGAAGTTCCCCCAAAATTTAGACCTGCGAAGGGATGTCACCAATAACACCAATGACAACCATTATGTCAATGTAGTGACAATACACCTTTACAATATCAGTAATTAAATAACATTTTCTAGAATGTATTAGCTATGCCCCAAGGGCAAATGCAAATATAAATAACATGTGACAGTAGCAGTCTTATTAAAACCGAAGAACTGTCAAGGACTGTCCACAATAACACCAGTGACAGTATTTTGTCCACAATAACCCCAGTGACAGTAGAAGTCCTGGTCTGACAGAAACAACCCGTGTACTTGTATAGAAGTAAATTCCTAAAGGGATTGAATACAGTAGACAGTGAAGACACCTAAGTCAGGCCCAGTGAGTCTCCTATATAAGAGACCCTAATAATAGTAAACCACAGTCTACATGTCAACAGTGTATGTACTGCACTTACCTCTGCCACAGCACAGGAACTAATACTTTCTCAAACTAATAAATAGCCTTGTTGTAGAATAAAGTGTGTCCAATATATCCAATATATCCAATGTCCATGTACCACCTGTAAAGTGTAATGCGTATCCACTCTAGAAAGTTCCACACTTACCTTGTGTCCTGACACTAGAGCTGCTGCCTGTCTGGCAGCCAGCTTCCAACTGACTGACTGGACTGGTGAGTGTGGTCTATTTATATCTCTCCCCTGCTTGTTGACTTCTGGTATTCAGAAAATGATGTAAGAATTTATCATTTTACTGGGGATGCAATGTACAAACCGGGTTTTTATTATATAATATATTCACCTCCAATAAGCATCTTCACGATACTGGGTTGTGCTGGGATAGTATAATGCATTATACATCACATAAAGAGCTCTTCATATATTTATATATGTGAAGAGCTCTTTTCCAAAATATGATCTAGAGACATTGACATTGCAAATTCATTTTTTGGATTGGCGCATATCGTGTTTTGGAAAAGGGCTCTTCATATACATTTTTATTTAAAGATAACTTGATTCATCATGGGACTGCTAGTTCAACTAATGGCTAGCTGGCCCATGTCACTGATATTTAATTAACTGATGTGTCAAGACTGGTTCCACGACAAAAATTCACTAGACAAAAGCTGAAATGCTTAATGAAGAAAGAGACAGAAGCTCACAAGCTATAATCAGAGGTATTACCAGTCAGTTGTTCTCACCTACCACTCCTCGCCAGTCTAAGACAAATATGAAGAAAGTTATGTCATTTTGAAAGTTGACAATTGTGGTGAATTTTCGTCCTTTCTTTTAATGGAAAACAAAGAAAAGCATGTGACCAGTCTAATAAGAAACACATTTCAAAATAGTCCGGCTTATTATACCAGTGAAATTTATAGTATACGCATATCACTAGTCTATAGTATATACATATGTACTATATGCTAGGTACCCTCCTTAAAATTTCAAAGGGATCCAAATATTCAAAATATAATTTCACTGGAAGGTCCAATGATTCAAAAGCAATATGCTTTTAGAATTTCTTTAATATTCCAAAATTTGGGTGAGATATGTACATTTGGGAAGTTAATTACTTTCAGATCTTCTGTATTAAGTGTCTGTCAAACCGTACCGGATTGAGTATTGGACACAACCGGACAAAGAATTTTCTAGTCCGGTGGTGTTCGGTATCAAAATGTACCGAAATGTGTTGCAATGTTGCGCTTTCGGGTCAAAGGCGGCGAGACGAAACGGATGCTAAACGGACAAGGAACGTACATTTACGAATATCCACCGGACGATAACCGAATGTCAAACGGACAGACCAAACATCAACTGGACACGTACCGGACTGATCACGGATGCACCGAAAGCATATAAAAAACTGACGGACCAAATTCCCGCAACACCGTCAACGGACTCTGCAGGAAGCCAACCGGAGACATAACGGATGGGTACTGGATATGATCCGGACAAAACAGATACAAACCGTACACGTCAGTCCGGCACAAGTTTTGTGCATGTTCAAAACTTGCCACCGAACACACCGGACAGAACGGACACACTGGATGCGTACCATATATAAACCGTACATTGACTATTTCACCAGACAGTGTCTGTTTTCTATCCGGTACCCCAATCCGGTAAGGTGTGACTGAGTCTTTAACTATTGCATTGGAGAAGTACCTTATTAAGGAGTTTAACTTCCACAGAGTGATACTTTCAAATGCATATATCTCACTCAAATTTTGGAATATTTAAACAATTCAAAAAGCATATTGCTCTTGACTTTTGAGTTTCTACTGAAATTATAATTTGAATGTCTGGACCATTTTTAACATTTAAGGAGGGTACCAACATTAGAAAAGACAAAAGATCTGAAAGTCAAAAACTTTCAAATGCATACATCTCACTCAAATTTTGGAATATTTAAAAAAAATTAAAAGCATATAGCTTCTGAATAATTGGAGCTTCCAGTGAAATTATAAGTGTAATGATTGGGCCCCTTTGAAAATTGATGGAGAGTATTTATTATTGAAAATGTTGATGGAAATGACTCTTAAAAACTATGCTAATTCACTACAAACATACAATTCCGGCCGTGCTATGCATTTACGGGCAATGTTGTATTTATTTTGAAGAAGGAAAAATGCTAAAGATTGCTGTTCTTTGAGCCCTTTCTTGGCTCCTTATCTGTGAATTGCGGGTTCAAAGCACTCTCCTGCAGATGTGGTCGCAAAAAGTTGGACGAAAAAAAGGTTGGGCGATAGTGGCATCACGTGCGGATAGGAGGGTACCTATATTATGTAGGCCTATATAATACAAACAAATACTTTTTGTGAGATTTCATTGATTAAAGTTGTGAGCTTTTGTCTTGTGAGGTTTTGTCTGCACACCATCCTAACACTGTAATGAGAATCATGAGAATGCAAACTTTACCTTCTAACACTACCTTAGCCAAGAGTAATAGTATAAATAAGCCCCAAACATGGAACAAATTGGTAACAAGCTGAAAATATCAGGAAAGATACCGAAAGGTATGACAAATGTATCAAAAGTCCCCGGAAATCCTCCTTGAGCCAACCTGGGAATTCAAGATGGCCACCATTTTCATTTTTATCATATCTTTGGAACGAAGCATCATAGAAATCAAAGTAAACTGTCTAAACATAGGTTGGCTCAAGGAGGATTTTCGGGGACTTTTTATATGATACTTGTCATACTTTTAGCTATCTTTCCTGAAATTGTCAGCTTGTTATCAATTTGTTCCAGTTGATATATGCTTATGTTCCTGGTCTACATTGATACACCACTCATTGACTCAATCATTGAGTCACTCACTGGAGGCATTCGACTGGGCCCTTTCTATCCGCAAGATTTACGGATGGATCGGATGGAGCCACAACACACATCCGAATCATATGTATATAAACCCACTTCCGGTCCCAGTCGAATAGGAATTTGTAAGGAAATATTTTGATATTCGCATAGAGAGGCCCAGTCGAATGTCCCCATTCACTGAGTCTGTAGGTATGTGGACATCCCCGCGATGCATTGCCGTCATTTTGTACCCGATCGCTGTGATCGGGAGTGCGCAAACAGGTCTCGACATGCCTACCAAAATCACTTCTCATTGGCTAACGGATGGGGATACCAGTGAATCCCGATGACGTCATATATAAGGAAACCTCTCTGAACGTCCTGGTTTTCGAATTTTGCATTTCTGTTGAATCATTCGTTCGTGACATCATTTAAAACATTTGCACTTATTTTCGAATGCTCAAATCGGTTCAAATTCACTTTGGACGTAAACAAAAAATATGTAGACCCAATTAGTAATGTCTTTTGGCACGTTCTACCAAATATTATCACGATCCTATACGTCGAAAGTGGTTAATTTTGAATCGGAAAGTGTGATGGGTGTCATGGGTCGCACGAGCTGGGCGCGGGGCGTAGGGGGAGGAGGACTTCTGACACTTATATCATCACCATTAATTATAGTATATAAATTCAAGATCTGAGATTTGAACAGGGTTTACATTGATGATGCTATATTATTATATAATATAGTTGTTGACAAGGCATAATTGTTACTAATTAAGATCAAATTCTAGCATTTATTGTCAATTTGTAAGTTGTTCACTCGAGACATCACTACAATATTAGTAGGTACGTGCACGTCCGCGCGCAATGCGACGGCCGTTTTCTGGGTCACACACTTGTAATGCTAAAGCACTAAAATAATGGCAGGAAATTACCCCTCATTACCGAAAATGAAATAGCTCTAGCACGCTTAATAATGTATGGTTTTCAAAGCTCTTTCCAACAATGCCGTTCATTTTCAGATAGGTGTGGTTTGAAAATGTTGTCCACATTGCTAGAGTCTGATCCAGTCATCATACACTGACACTGTAGTGTAGGCCCTAAGCTGTGTTCACACGGGCAAAATGTGAGGCGAATCAGGCATCCGTTCACACGGGCAGTACTTGGGCCGGAAATCGAAATCTGCGCATGAGCAAGTCCAGACTAACCAGTGCCATTTTGGGTTCAACGACACTGGCACCAGAGAGTGTGGGTTCGACCTAGATATGTAATGACTGAAAAGTATTGGTTTGGAACGGTCAAAACTTCTGCTGGGCAGTGAAACCCTAAAAATAAATGATGAAAAAAATATCTGTGCATAGATAGCGGTTTCATTAATTAAATTATATAATATGCGCTTTTGATCGACCGGAAAGTCAACAAACTAAGGTATCGACTGCGCATGCATGTGAGGTGCTTAATCCGCCTCAGTGCGTCCACACGGGCAAAATTATCCGCATCACAGAAATCGATTCAAGTAAACTACTTCGCGAGGTGGTTTACATTATCCGGATCACGTGAATCGAATCAGCCCTAATCCGCCCGTTCACACGAGAAATGTGAGGCGAACTAGGCAAGTCGCTTTCTACGAATCGATTTACATTCCCCGTGTGAACACGGCTAGACTAGTACTACAACTAGGCTTAGTAGCCCCTACTGTATTCAACTGTAACTCAATTGACAACACAGAAATACCGGTCTGCAAAACTAAAACCAACTTTGAAGGCCGAAATTGTCAAATCTTTGTTGAATCTTCGTTCGGCTCCAAATGACGCGACATTGCTGGATATGAACACATTCAGCATGGGATTCGTGATGACTTGGATATCTGAAGACATGTTGAGTTGTTTGGATGCCAACCTCTGCTTCTCCTGCTTCTCCTGCTACTGCCTGAGCTGGCGTTTGGTACTGAGAGTACGTACACCAGTCCAGACGCGCAACCAGTGTGAAAAGTGTATCCTACTATTGCAATTATTTTCTATTAGGTGGCGCCACCATAATATACGAAACCACTGATTGGCGGATGGGATAGTTCCATCTTTTTTCTATATTTTAGTAATTGATATTTAACAGGAAAATTGTATCCATCTCCGCTACAAGCACCCACTTGCAGTGGCAGTGCCAACTATCAGATGTTTCTAATCAATTTTATCATGCCACCTGACGAATAGTGGCGAACCAAATTTCGTCTCGTTAAATCTCGCAATTGCACAATCAACATTTCGTGACAAGTAATAAGGATGTCATAATAATATTGACATAGCTGGGTATATATTCATCCATATAGTAACTTTAATGGCTCGATGAAGGGGAAATAGTGCGAAGAACATTGCCGGTGCATAGAATGTCTCCTGTGTCTCGTTGACGTCACTCCCGAACGAGACATGGGAAACAAGATGGCTGATTCAGATGAGTGGTTTGTGGCCGAAGACGGGTGTTTGTCGGTAGGAAAACCCACAGATGGTGTTACATACCACTCGACCTTGAATACCATTTTAGTAGTGACCAAAGAACCTGCTCTGCGAGTTTTGGACGTAACATCGGGATTAGTTCTACAGGGTTCGGATTTGTCGGGTGAGTCCTCCAGCCTACGTCAGTCTCTGTCCCTTACCTTACTTTGCACATTGGATCACGTCATGTCATTCGCCTCTTGCAAAAATGTGTCGGCAAGAAAAGAAACCTCATCCATTCTGATATCTATTCGTTAAATTTGGCATTTCAAAATTCCACCCAACATTGTTGTGTATGTTATGTTTACTCATTCGACGTGATGTTGAAAAGCAACGTGTTTTCATCGAAGCCTTCGGTTTTCCTACATGGTCCGATTCATCTGGTTTTTGTAGATCCAGACTGCAACGCGGTTGTTAACCACTGTCTATAAAACTATATAGATAATAGAGACAGTGTCAGTAACTGAGTCACTGGTTGTTAACTTGTTTTGGTCTAGCGTTGGTGTTTGTGTGAGTTTGACCATCACCTATGCTTATGCATCATCTGTTGTATGACATGTATTTTTGGATCGCGTATGAGTTGCGTTAGGCTATAATGATTCGCCTTTTTGAGTTTGACTAAATCGTACCTAACTTGTCTCGACACTGGTCACTGACACTGTGACTGCCAGTGACTGACACTAGTCAAGTGACAGTATTGTGCATGTTATGTAGTAACATGAGTAATTCATAACATTTGGTCACCTCACATCTACTGAATTACTTGGTTGCCAAAAACAGCACAAATTTAAAACATGAAGAACTGGTTTAACTCACAGCTTAGATCTTATTATTCTGTACACTATGCTGACAGGCAAAGAAATAATCAAAAGAAAGTTATTAACTCTAAAATTTAGAGAACCCAGTTAAACTCATTTTGGCTCCTTATTAACCAAGTAATTCTATTACATAGTGTGACCTATTCTACTAACTGGATTGGCTTATAGTAATCTAAATAGACAACTGGATAAACTCATACTCTGGAGATACTGTTCTGATAGCATATAAATATATAAAAGGAATAATATAAAATGTCATAAACTATGAAATTATGTAAATTAAGTAGATCTCCGACTACTAGTGGACATTCTCAAAGAATTAGAAGTCCCAGTTCTATCTATGCATGTTATATAAATAATCAGTAATTATAGACTAGGATTTTATCCATCTCTATTGTTCTTTGGTAAACTGACAAATGGGTCTGAACTTAGATGAAGTTCTATCTACTAACTAGATGGAGCTTCTAAGCACAATAATAGATAAACTGGGTTAACTCATATTCTGGAGATACTGGTCTCATAGTTTCAAAAAAAAGAATCAATTACCTTGCTGATATTTATCTACTGAAATTTATAAACAAGAACTTAAATAATTCAAATTGATCTCCAACTTTAATGGACAATCTCAAAGAAGTAGAATTCCCAGTTATCTGCATGTTATATAATTCATCAGTAATTTTAGACTAGGATTTATTCCTATCTTTTGTTCTTTTGTAAACTGACAAATAGATTCAAACTTAGATTAAGTTATATCTACTAACTAGTTTGAGCTTCTAAAGCAATATAATAGATAAACTGGGTTAACTCATATTCTAGAGATAATGGTCTCATAGTTTTAAAAAGAAATCAAATACCTTACTGATATGTATCTAATGAAATTTAGAATCATGAACTTAAATAAAATTCAAATTGATCTCCAACTATTAATGAACAATCTCAAAGAATTAGGAATCCCAGTTCTATCTATATATGTTACATAAGTCATCAGTAATTAGGTTAACTCATATTCTAGAGACAATGGTCTCTTAGTTTCAAAAGAAATCAAATACCTTGCTGAATTGTATCTCATGAAATTTATAAACATGAACTTAAATAAAAATTCAAATTGATCTCCAAATATTATTGGACAATCTCAAAGAATTAGAACTCCCAGTTCTATATATGTATGTTACATAAATCATCAGTAACTGGGTTAACTCATATTCTAGAGTTAATGGTCGCATAGTTTCAAAGAAATCAAATACCTTGCTGATATGTATCTACTGAAATTTATAAACTTGAACTTAAATAAAATTCAAATTGATCTCCAACTATTAATGGACAATCTCAAAGAATCAGAATTCCAAGATCTATCTATGTATGTTATATAAATCATCATTAATGTTAAAAACTAAGATTTAATTCATATTTCTTGTTCTGTATTAAAAATGCCAAAGAACTCTGTTGGAATGACTGAACCCACAACATAGAAGGTCTCTGACTTTCAAAACTGGTGTCGCCAAGTGATGTAAACAAAACTTGTATGCGTTGCCATAACCACTCAATTCAATCTGTGATCCAAGGACTTTGCATCTGTGTTGCTAGGTCCGGTAGTCAGGACACATTCATGTCTCCAAGCATTCAAATCAAATGTCAACAACAATCTCCAAGGAAACCCTTAGTATATATAGAGGTGGAAATACCTAGGCTCTCCAACTCACCTGGTCCTGGCACTCATACAGTAAACACCTGGAAGGCGGTTTTTCCCCACCCTCCCTCCCTCTTGTACGTACGATATGGCTACTAGGGCTGAGTGTTAGAGGTTTTTCGGTTGAATCGAACCCGGAACTTTGAGTGTGTGTTAATAACATAGCCTGTGTGTTCTTATGATATGACTTAAACTGACATGTGGTATAATACTTATGTATACTTACAAATGATTGATTGTACAAACCGATACTGCTACGAATAATCTTGAAGATGTAAATAAATTATAAACTTACTCCCAGTCCAGTCTTTTGTTATGAATTATTACTTACCAACTATGTCTATCGGTCACTTTGTTGAATGGTGAAATTTGTTCGATTATGTCTTTAACAGATAATCGAACAAATCTCAACATTGACCACAATGACAATGTAAGAAATGCAGTACCTGGAAGACGGAGAGCATGCCATGGTACACATACTGAGATAGGTTTAACATGTTATACCGCTGTCAGCGTCTCATTTCCCACAAGTCTCATTTCCCAAATATCGCTTCTGCGCATGCGTTAGAATCCAACAGCGTCGTCTGCGCATGCGTCAAAAATGAGCCAGTCTGGTTTGGGTAGTGACACAATCAAGAAATACGTATCCTCCTGTTTAACTCCAATAAATTCTTTAATATATGCGTCAATATTCTAAAATTCATAGAATATTGTTCTCCACAAGCAATACGTAGTCTCCTGAGTAAGTTACTAAGGTTGATGTATCCTGTCGATAGCCTCGCCAGTCGGGTTTTGTGAGGCGCTGGATGCTTATTTTCTTAAAGTCTGTGATTTTTGGATGAGCCACAAGCTCATACGTAGTCCTTCCTTATTCTTGTAGGGGTCCCGACCCCGGCTGCAAGACCCCATGAAAGCGCTCCTAAGAATAACCGCTAAAAAACAAATAGCGATAATCAGGTCGAGCAACCGACCAGAAGTAAACACGGCGATGTCAACTCTACCGTACCGGCAACCGAATCGGGTTTTTCGCCAATAACTTCTTTAATATATTCACCAATATTCTCAAACTCGTAGAGAATATTGTTGTACACGTTTCCTCCAGTATTCTTGGGTTTAAAGTCATAAAGCCAACCAAAGTACCCCCCTCCCCCATAGCGATATTTGGGAAATGAGACTTGTGGGAAATGACTCTGACAATCTGCAGTTTGCATTCGTCACTCGAATCCGCGCATGCGCAGAAGCGATATTTGGGAAATGAGACTTGTGGGAAATGAGACGCTGACACCGCCACAAGTCTTAACTACTTACAGTTCAGCAGTCAGAATTTGGAGATGTTTCCTAGTTCTAACGCGGACACTGTTCCCATTTCTATCTGCACATGTTAGGCACATGCATACATTTTTAGAATTCTTTTTTTATATTTTCTGACTAGTCTAGAATTAAAGAGCTTAATTTACAGATAAAAACACTTCTTACTTTAAACAAAAATATTCACTATGGAAAAGGTTATTGCGATTTTAAGTTGTAAATAATGATGCGTTTTTGTACTGTCATTATAGTAAGGCAAGTGAAGTAAATAAGGGACCAATTATGCCAATTTTTTCAGGTAAACTAGATGAAGCTATTTTATTTGTTATTCAAAACTTATGAAGATTAGCACATATTTTACCTCGGTACTAAGCCTCAGGCTACTCGTAGCCGAGGGAGAAGGAAGCACATCCGAGTCCAGCAATTAGCATAATCAACTCATGACGGGAGGATGTTCGTTGAGTTGCTCCGGCAGTTTTTGATCTATGACGACGTACTAACTGTAAGTATTAATATCGAAAGTGGTGCACATTGGTTATGATACCTTGTGGCACTTTATGACGAAGTTATTAGAACTTTGAGATGTTATTGTTACTTTTATGGGTGTTTTACAAATTGTGGAACACCGATAGAACAAAGCACCATTTTTTTTCCTTTGTTCTACAAGCCGCCCGTTGCTGAACGGAGAGCGATGTTGGCTGGAGCCACGTCTCGTTTGGATTTTTCCTCGGTTTCTTTTGGAAATTAATCCTGGGTTTCTTTTATGGACTCCCCACATTTTTAGGCATACCTCCGAGTTTCGTAACATTTTCTCCAACTTACTGGCGCAGTAGCCACAGGGGGGGAAGTGTATGGAACAGAGAATGTGGGAGGCTACTGATACACAGGTCCCTACCCCTCATTTGTTTTTGGTTTCTAACCACATATCTACGACTATACACTTTAACTTGCTCACGCCTGTGTTGGAACGGTGTAAATACGTAATCCAATACCACTAGATGCACAGATGTGGTTTTTGTTGACCTGTTGTGACATTTAGAATAAAATGGGGTTTATAGTAACTTTCTTTCAATTGTTACAAACTACCATTGACTACGAAGTGGAATAAGCCTGCAGCAGTGCGGTCGACTGAGGACTATGATTCATCGCCGGTGGTGACAGTCCGGCCATCTCCCGAAGGCGGTGCGGTGCGCATGTCATGTCCGAGCAGGATGTTGACAGTGCGCCAGACATGGTGGACGCAGTGCCTTTGTGCTGGGAGGCACGCATGACGACGCTTCTGGAGTCAAAACTACAGGAGTTTCGCCTGGCCAGGTCTCGTGGTAGGAAGAGGCCTCCTCCTCCACAAGAAAACTCAGACTGGGAGGATGTCAGTGATGACGAGTTTCCGGAAGTGGACTCATCACCGGAGATTTTCGCGGATGCTAGAGGATGAAGGCTTAGGTTTTGGAGCGATTAACGCTGCTAGGTGTGCATTGTCAATTGCACTCCCGAGAGTAGATGGACAAACAAGTTATTCACTGGTTCATGAGATCTGTGTATGAGAGAAATCTGCCAAAACCAAAATATAATCGATTTGGGGATGTATCAATAGTATTTAAATTATTTAAATTCTGGCCTAATAATTATCATTTAGGCATTAAGGAGCTAGGTTTTAAGTTAGCAGTATGTTACTGCTAGTCACCGGACATAGCGGACAAACCATAGTAGCATTGTCTCTAGATGGACTGGAGATAGATCGCAAGGAGGCGGCGTTTGATTTAGAACAATTACTGAAATCAAACCACACAGGGGACCTACTGTTCACAGTGCATTTGAATAGCTTCCCGGATGACCGACGACTTTGTGTAGTGTCAGCCATATGGGCGTATATATCCAAGACAAAAGGAATTAGAAATTCGAGACAACTTTTGGTGAGTTTTATTAAACCACACATGGCTATTTCGAGAGACACACTCGCAAGATGGACTATTAAAGTGCTTACGGCCGCAGGCGTCAATACGGGATGATACGCTTCCCATTCGACAAGAGGAGTCATGGTCTCGAAGGCACGACAGCTGGGGATCTCCGTTAAGAGGATCCTAGCACACGCAGGCTGGAAGATAGCTAGATCTTTTGCAAAACATTACAACAAACGACTAGAGAAGTCAAGCGGCCTAGCGACACGCTTACTCACCGGTTAACATGACGGGTGAGAAGATCACAAGTATATTGTTTTGTAATATTAATGTATACTAAATTGAAATGATATGGATAAAAATGAATTTAAGTAGAAGTCTCCCTTGGCTACGAGTAGCCTGAGGCTTAGTACCGAGGTAAAACAGTATAGTTATACGAATCTTACCTGGGTACAGATGATGGATAACTGTTGTTTTCCCTAGGTAGTACCCTGCCACGACTATTACGTTTGCTTGTGCCAAGACAAAAACATTGAAGTATCCATAGAAGTTTAAGATCATTTTTATCCTGAATAAGTAGGTAAAGATTGCTGGACCCAGATGTGCTTCCTTCTCCCTAGCCCACGACTATCCGAGGCTTGTACCTCGGGAAAACAACAGTTATCCATCATCTGTACCCAGGTATGATTTGTATAACTCTACTATATGCTTTCAAGGGTGCTGATTTCAGATCTGATCTCAGTTTTAGAATTTAAGGATTCCCCCTTGAATAAAATAATGCTTTCTATGGCAACCAGCATGACAGATCGCATTAAAATCTACAAAACAAGTAGTTACCAGGGTTACTCCTTATTTTGTATGTGTACAACCTACAATATGTGTATAATAATTTGATTTACGTGTAGGGTTAACTACTTCTGGCAATTTGTAGGAAAAAGATGGTTGCCTTGGCAACATATGATGAACTTTTAAAGTGTCTTCATCCAAAAGTAGCTAAGTCTAAGAAGTCATGTGCATTATGTTTTGGTAAGTATGCCATGAATGCATGCCAAGCCTTGAAACATTCTTCTCATTCAATAAATGAAAAGAGACTGCATAACAACTGTTACTGTGCTATTCTGTGGTTGCCATGGTAACAGAAATAATTGAAAATGTGGAGACATCACTTATGCCTATTATTTATTTAATTTAGTTTTGCGCCTGTCTAGACATGTTCTTGCCAGTGTGAGACCTCTATTTGCTCCTCGAGAGAGTGCCGCTGGTAACTCGCAAAGGCCACCAGCACTTCAACACTTTTGCAGGCAGCTTTCAGCTTCATCCAACTCTGTCGGAATAGAATAGCTTACCAATGCCCTTTATTAATGCTTGCGTGTAACTCTCGCCACTTTTTCTAAAAAGCTACTTCATCTCAATTTAATTTTCTCCCTCAAAAGCTGTCACTACTTTGTCAGTATCCTTTGCAATAGTATCCAATGGGTGAACAGGGCATTTAAAAGCATTCATGTCAGTTCCTTTTTCGGTACTAAGTATAATATATATATATATATATCCTCAACACATTTGTTCACAACAACACGATCACACATAGTATTTGTAACATCATACATGATAGACACTGTTTCACTTGTTAAAGATGTCTGGCCTTCAGTATCAGAAGAGGAGGTAATAACTAAACTAAATAAACTCCTACTAAAACTAGACGAGTGGTTTGAGTCCAACAAAATAATAAACAAATGCCAGGAAGAAAACTACACTGTAAGTTAGGAAACCAAACATTAGAGAATGTAGACCATTACAAATACCTAGGCCTTGAGTTGGACAGCCAACTAACTACAGCCTATGTATAAATAAAATTATCCAGAAAGTAAACCACAAACTGGCTATTTGCAAAGCTAAGAGACTACCTGACACAAGAAATGTCAATAAAAATCTTCACGGGCATGGTGCTCCCCTATTTTTACTATGGAGATGTAAACTACATGGGTGTGAGAAAAGAACTACTAAAAAAGCTGCAAATACTG
Source organism: Branchipolynoe longqiensis (assembly GCA_030323885.1). Taxonomy (NCBI): domain Eukaryota; kingdom Metazoa; phylum Annelida; class Polychaeta; order Phyllodocida; family Polynoidae; genus Branchipolynoe; species Branchipolynoe longqiensis. Next base: position 97,712,051 of record CM059186.1, read on the forward strand.
CAGAACAGAGCCCTAAAAATCTGTTTAAGAGTAGACAAGATGCACCCCACCTATGACATACACAAAAGAACCAAAGTGAAATTACTAGAAAATAGGAGAATAATTCATTTGAAAACATTAGCATATAGCTATAGTCAAAACAAACTCCTAACAAAACCACAAAGGGCTACTAGAGCAAATAATGCGCAACTACTGAAGCAGACCAGAAGCCAAATAAAAGCTCATGATAGAAGCATGCTGGAAATGGCTGCCAAGGTGTGGAATGCCCAAACAGTAAAGGAACAACAAATTCCTTACCTAAAAACTTACAAAAAATATCTGTGCAAATTAGGCTAGGAAACCCCCACTAAGCTGCACTGCAAATGGGCATGTGCTATGTCATGGCCTACCAGCGGGACGCCCAATGGAAGGTAACCATGCCAAGAGTAGCCAGATAACACACCACACAGCTACGTACAAGCCTATGATATGTAAATAGGGGTAGGCTAGTCTAGTAATAAGAGTAGAACAAAATAAAATACATATATGCCAAGAAAATCCCCCCCAAAAAACTAACATAGGCTACTAACCATACCAACCAATTATCTATCTGTTAGTGTTACTGAAATGGAGGCAATCAAATAACTTATCAGCAGCTACTGTGTGGTAAGATAACACCAACACTACAACTGGCCAGCATTGAAAACCAGCCTGGGTACCCGGGCTTATATGCTATGGACAGTATAAATACAGCCACAATTAAAAAAATAGATCAATAAACGCATTTTTGATAGCCTTAACATAGTCTGTGGCTTTGCCACCACTTTGTTCCTTAATGCCCACCAAGTATCACCACTAGACTTTGTACCTATTTCTATCTCACTCAAATGATCACGATGTTTGGTGGTTCCATCAAACATCAATGTGGTATCCTTTTCCTTCACCAAAACGTCTTTGCTTTGTTGTCTACTGAGAGCTTGCAGTTCATTTCCAAAACGGTTCTGATTTTGTGACTTGGCAATGGGCCTTCCAATTCCTTTGCACATATTGATTTGACTATTAACAGAAGAGCTTCACTTACTTTTTCTTCACCTAATCCTATTCAATTTTGCAAGTACTAGCTGGCCTCTCGTATATGACTAAATGTTTTACCATCTTGTAAAGTATGAATTGTCATTTGCGCTCCTTTAGAATTTGTTTCTGCCAGATTTTCCTCAGTTTCCAAATATTTGTGAAACCTTTCTAACTCCTTCTGACAGTGCCTATGCTCAATCAGCAATGAGTTGTTTTTCTTAGCACTAGTTTTCAACCTAAGCCGCAACCCTTTGACATTAGATTTTAATTTGCACACCGTTAACTGCTGTTTTCTTAATTCAGTCTGACTGGCATTATACTTTTGTTTCCATCTTTGCAATCTCCGTTCACTATGGTACAAGGTCTGATTCACAACTTTTACATTTGACTTTCCTTTCCTCCGTTTTTTCTTATTTACTTTCGTAAGTTTATCATTTTCAAATTGTAATTCACAAGCTTCAACAGATGATGATTGAATCAATTGCATTTCTACGCTTGGGAGATTACGTCTCGTGGCCTGCCCTGTGGAGTTAGGTAAATTGTACTTTTTCTCCGAGAATGAGGACCTTTCTCTCTCGTCAGATGGCGACTTATGCCGGTCTCTGTAATGCTTTGGTTGAAAAGAAGCACACACACAGCTTAGGTGTGTGGTGGGGCTGTAGGTGTGTGGTGAGGGTTTAGGGATGTGGTAGGTGTGTGGTGGGGTGTAGACCTGTGTGGTGGGGGATTAGGGATGCTAAAGATTGTGAGGTGCCACTCTGCAAGACAACCCTACACCTCCACCACAAACCACCTACACCCCCACCACACACACCTACACCCCCACCACATCCCTAAGCCCCCACCACATACCACATACATACCACACACATACAACACCAAACACATACCACACACCTACACCCCACCACACCCCTACCACACACCTACACCATCACCACACACCTAAACCCTCATCACACACCTACACCCCCACCACACACACACCCCACACACCTACACCCCACCGCACACCTACACCCTCCCACACACACCTACACCCCCACCACACCTACACCCTCACCACACACCTACACCCTCACCACACACCTACACCCTCACCACACACCTACACCCTCACCACACACCTACACCCCCACCACACACCTAAAACCTCACCACACACCTACACCCCCACCACACACACTCACCTACACCCCACCACACACCTACACCCTCACACACACCACACACATACACCACATCCCTAAACCCTCACCACACACCTACACCCCCACCACACACCTACACCCTCACCACACACACTCCAACACCCCCACCACACACCTACACCCCAACCACACACCGACACCACCACACACACACCTACCCCCCCACCACACCCCTAAACCCCCACCACACCCCTAAACCCTCACCACACACCCAACACACACCTACATCCCCACCACACACATACCTACACCCCCACCACACACATACCTACACCCCCACCACACACATACCTACACCCCCACCACACACCTACACGACACACACACCTACACCCTTCTATCCAACCATGATCGCCGACTTGAACCGGGAACGGGTGCTGCCACCTAGTGTATAGCGAGAGAACTGGCTCATGAAAGCTCCCCGTTGGTGTAGCCTTTCAACATATACACCACCTTTTGAAATGTCTTTCATATACTTAGTTCTGGTTTCACAAACTGACCCAAAACTTTTCCGGATATTGCATACATCAATTTCATCAACACTGAAAGTCTTTGACAAAACATCACCTATTATTTTCCAGGTAATTGAGAGATTTCCATTTTTTTCGCTTCTGATATAACCCAGTATTTTGCATGAAAGTGTATATCACTTCCTTGGTTAAGGAATCTGCATCAGTAGCTGCTGGAGCCAGATGACATGGACTGGTTGTGGTACTGGATGGAGGATCAGCACTGTCTGCTTTGGTGGGTGTTGAAGCCATAACTGGAAGACCAAATGAATGACTATTACATAATATTCTCTGAATGAAGAAGGTCCATTATTCAGGGCATCATGGAAGACAATTCATTAATAAAAAAAAAGACTTAAATTTATTGTAACTGTTGACTAAAATTTTGCCCAACCAGACATGTTCAAAAGACCATATTTACTTAAGAAGGGGGCAAATTTACCTAAAAATCCCACAGGAACATAATATATTAACCCAAACTATTATTATTCAAGTTATAAACTGGCCAAATTTACCTTAAAGAGCCCATATTAGTATTATTCAAGTTATAAACTGGCCAAATTTACCTTTAAAATCCAACAACAAAATTATATATTTACACAAATTAGTATTATTCAAGTTACAAACTGGCCAAATTTACCTAAAAAGCCTACAAGAATATAAGGGTCAGTCCTGGGGCCACTTCTCTTCCTCATATCTATTAACGATCTAAACAACTGGCTAGAAATTGAAAACATCCAACTATATGCAGATGACACTGTGGTATATGCTGCAGGAAAAACAACCGAAGAAATAGAAACGAAACTGAATCTAACACTAACAAAACTAATCGAGTGGTGCCAACTAAATAGGATAACCATAAACAACAGCAAGTCAAAAACAGTACTATTTGGTACCAGGCTAACAAGAAACGAGAAAATAAAGTGTCTTCTGGGAAACACCGAACTAGAACAAGTAGACAACCACCGTTATCTGGGAGTGGATCTAGACAGACACCTAAATTATGACCTCTGCATAACAAGTACTATCAAAAAAGTAAACCATAAAATATGGCTACTGGCTAAACTGAGATACTACATGACTGAAAGCATGGCAATTAAAATATATAAAGGCATGATCCTCCCCTACTTTGACTATGGCGATGTAGTATACATGGGAGGAAATACAAAACTATTAAACAAACTACAGGTGCTACAAAATAGAGCCCTCAAAGTATGCCTTCAGGTGAACAAAAGATATCCCACAATCGAATTACACAAAAAATGCAATGCAACACTACTAACGAGTAGAAGGGAAACGCACCTCAAAATACTGGCACACCATTACACCACAAAACCAGGCTACACAGCAACCCCCCCCCCCCCCCCCCCCGTAGGGACACCAGGCAAATGGCAGCCCCAGTGCTCCTGACAGCAATAAGTAACACCAAAATTTATGAGAGAAGTGTACTGGCCATGGCGGCACGTGCCTGGAATAATCAACCCACACAACAACGGCCAATCGAAAGCATGGACCACTATAAAAGGTCCTTAAAGAAAACATGATACACAACCACCTACTGAAGAAACAATATCTCACCTGATCTTGGGTGCAGTCACTGCTTGCTGTGTTCTGGCACAAAAAGCAAAAGACCGGCCAGAAAAGATGGTAGATATTACAAATACGGAAACTAGCCCTACTAAGTACTAAGGAATTCAAAATGACTATCACCATAGGGCGCAGTCCTTCTGGGTATGTGTACTGGCACAAACCAAAGCAGAACCACCCTGAAATACAAAATGGCTAACCATACAACACAGCCATCCCACCTAGTCGCAGTCCTGAAGGGTCCAGGGGTGTTCTGGCACACTGGTGTACTATCTAAGGACAGGGCATGGGTGAAAGGATGCTGCAACAAACCACAATGGGATGGGATCCTCTCCCACAGGCCTGTATGCCATCTGCGTAGATGTACATAGTAGGCTAAGTTATCATATACAGGTTAGGAAAAAACTTGAAAATTTAAAAAAAAACTAATATAGAAACTACTAACACCCAAAACCGCAAAGGTTGGCAGAGAGCGGGACCAGAGCAATCCAGTATCACAGCTGTCCAGCGTTGAAAACAAGCACCCTCACGGGAGCTTATACATTATGGGCAGAATAAAAAACTTGTCACAAAAAATATATATATATATATATATATATATTAACCGACATTATTATTATCCAAGGTACAAACTGGCCAAATTTACCTAAAAAGCCCACAAAAAAGTAGACAAGTGACTTATAAAATAACAACCCTGAGCACATGACGTATCAGCCAATCAGGTAACAACATTCTGGTCACGTGACCATGGCCGGCATATAACGCCGACGATCCGGCCCAAACTATGTAAACCGCTAAGTCCAGCCAACATGACCATGGCTATGATCGGAGCATAAAAACATTACTTCGCACAATGAAATCACAATGAAACTTCATCATAAATAAAACATTTCAAAGGTATGTAAAGATCTTGAACATCCGATTGTTGTGTATTGATGAGTGAAACAGCACAATTTTGGAGTCGACAGTTCATAAACAATGGCGCCACGGATTTGAACTAATCGAAAACAGAGTGAAAACCAAGTTAGTCTTCTATGTCATAGCATACTATCTGTAAGGAATTCCCCCAGATAGCGAATGAAAATTGACAATCAGGGGAAGCCTCCCACCAACATTTGGGTCGCGCGTACTGACACAGTCGGAGAAAGTGACCGCCACAGTCTGCTAATGATGTCCAAATCACAACACTTTTGGCCGTTCAAAACACCCTGGCGATAGGTCCAAGCTGGTTTGAACCATGATTATATGATTTGGAAATGTGTAAATTACACAGCTATATTAGTTATTTGGTCACAAAAATGGCAGTCAGACATGTTGGCTATTTCAATATGCCACCTGGCGGAAATGCGGGTACCTACACAACACTAATAACATAAATACTCTATTTTCTTAATCATAGTTAATGGCCGTGCTGCGTGCGGTTTAATCATGCTCATTTAAGTTTAGATAATACATGATAAGGGGCGTGAGGGTATTAACTATTGCTATTCGTATTAATTAGTAGTTCTTTACTCAAATTAATTAAGCAATAGTTTGTTTTCTAAATTATAGTTTATTATTACTATCTTAGGATGAGAACGCGATCCTGTTTTCTAAATTGTTCATGATGGCTCGCCAGCATGGGTAATTTGCGCGCGAACAAGGAGTCGTCCCGGTGCTGTCACCTGGGTTCGAATCCCAGAAACAAACCCTACCGGATTCCTCGTGAAACCACGCCCCGCGAGACCCGTGACGTCACGCCCGCCCTTCCTCCCGAACCGCCATCCACCAAAAATCACTTCCACCACGGCAGCCGACCAAGCAGCTCACCTCCAACTCAGCCACCGACCCACCCTACAAACAACGAACACTCTTTATCTGAAGGGTTGAGGGCCTGGGTCGAGTTACAGCTGGTTCTTAAGATTATGACATTTGACTCATTATACATGACTATCCTGCTCTCATCCTACGTCCCAATTGTAAGGGTCGACTGCCTGCTATATTGCTATTTACTCATTGTCCTGTTATACTCTTGATCCAACATACTGATCCTGACATTGATACTTATCCCATACTCAATTGATCCGCATATTCACTGTTCTAAGATATGTTGTTATTACTCATTGCCCTGTTACACTCTTGATCCAGCATACTGATCCTGACATTGATACTTAACCCATACTCATTTGATCCGCATATTCACTGTTCTAAGATATGTTGCTATTACTCATTGCCCTGTTACACTCTTGATCCAACATACTGATCCTGACATTGATACTTAACCCATACTCATTTGATCCGCATATTCACTGTCTAAGACTTACTAAATTACCATGTTTTGAATAAAACTCCGATTCAAGAGCTCCTTGTTCGTGTCGTAAATTATAGTTTATTATTATTATATTAGGATGAGAACACGATCCAAGTGTGTAATCCGATATTTTGATACATGTACGTAAGTGGATTCAAATTGGAGGAGTAATTAAGATAGTTTCAAAGTACTAAGATTTAAAGTATTAAAACTAGTAAAAAAAAAAGGGGGGAGCATTTTTGGTCACCAGTATCGTATTTTTACATTGTTGTTTAAACGATTGTAGGCTTTCTTATAACCGTATCGGTGCTCCCGATTCAATTTTGGAAAACCAATTTTAAATTAATAGTCGTACAAAATATATGAAAGCTTGATACGGCTCTGATGGTGGAGTCTGATGGTGGAGTCTCCGTCTTGGCCTGAGCATATAGCTCAAACACTCTAATCTAATCTAATCTATTTTGGTTGATCAATTGATTGGTTATTATATGCCCTGGTGGAAGGAAACACCGTCCATATTAATGGCAAAAAGGAAGGATTTATTGTCGCTGTTTTTCTTCTAGAAACTAATGTGTCAGGAGATGGACAAATTCGCGTCTGAAAACGTTGCTAACATTAGTAACAACAGTTAGAAGTGATGAGTCCAAATCTCCTGAGGAATTCTTCAATTTGTTCATGCTTTACACTTTTAAAAAAATCTCACATTTGATTAACATTAAAAAATTGTTGGTAAATGGACATTTTATACACTCCCAAAAATAAAGTGTCTTCTGGGAAACACCGAGGGCCTGGGCCTATATATACAGAGTGATTGGTATGGCCATCCCCAGCCTAATCTGATTAGTAACCAACCACATATCCCTGTGGATATGCAGCATATCTCACTTTCCCCCGACAAGTGCACCACACACACTGGCTACTCCTGTGTGATATCACTGTGTTTGTTTGGCATGTACACTGCATCAGTTTTTTTTGTTATGCAGTGTGCTTCCATCTCCATCCATACACGGCCAACATACACAATATTAATTATTAACCAATTTCTAAGAAATACATTTTCCTTGGAATTTTCTTTTTAGTGTAGGTTTAATGGATTTGATTTACTAGAAATTGTGCACTCAACATTTTGATGTGCTTTTTAGAAGACAAATTTCCATAACATTTTAAGTTTTTAAATAAACACTACCAAGTTGTCTGAGCTATGTCTCGTATCCATAAACTATATGTTACTTTGTTAGACAAAAGATATGTGATATCAATGCACTGAAAGTAGGTACTCCAAACTGAAATTTTCTTTTCATGAAGTTAATAGACGAGATCATCGTTCCGACTGCGCATGCGCCAAAAACGGCGTTGGCAGCAAAGCAAATGCATACAGCCATTATGAAGGCATATGAATCCCCTGTGAGAGCTGTGCACTGAACCTAGGTATATTGGTTTCATTAACAGTAGGTACTCCAAACAAGGGGGACTGGTTGCTGATGGTGACTGGCCACTGGAAAAATAAGGAGACTTGCTCTCAGCACACTAACCCTCTTTGAACGTTGTGTGCTGCGAGTGAGTGTGTCAGAGATAAATAACTACCATCATCAAATGTGATTTTTCCAAATATTTTTCATGTAAAGAAAAATGACATAGAAAAATTCTTTCTCTCCAAAACCTTGTAGATCGTTAATGTGCATGTATCTTACAGACAATGTAATCAGATAGATATTTGCATTCTGGTTATTTTGGAACAGAAATCAAGTCGATATCTCAAATAAAACCAGATGTGTTAATTTTGAGAAGTTTTTTTTATGATGGATGGTTAGTGAAAATCACACAATTTGCCATGTTTGATGTCAAATCACTCAATCAATATTTATTTGTATGGCCTGACAAAATTTGAGATTAGAATTTGTACTAGAAATAATAAGTTTAAAAAAAAAAAGATGTGATTAAAATGTAATTTGCCTTCAGCAGGCAGCCTCAAACATCAGGATTTAAGCATTTGCAGAATCACAAAATAAAATGTGTGTATAATTAAAGGCAAAAATTTAATATATAAAAATTCACAACTCAGGGACGGACTAATAGACTAATTTACCGTTATATAAGATCTTTCTAACTACCATTTGTAAATTAACTTCATGAAAAGAAAAACTCAGTTTGGAGTACATATTAACAGCCATGTAGATACATAAATCCCGCCAGAGATCTGCAGTGAATCTAGATATTTTAGTTTCATTAACAGCCACGAGTCCAGGACAGTATATAAATCCACTGTCAGAGCTTTGCACTTAACATAGATATTCCAGTATCTCTAACCACCATGATAGCACATTGGTTTCGTATCATGGCTATACACTGTACCATTACAGTCACGATGTTGACTTGTGACAATGATGTTTCCTCTCTCTCCTCTCTCTCTCCTCTCTCTCCTCTCTATCCTCTCTCTCCCCTCTCTCCTCTCTCTCTCTCTCTCTCTCTCTATCTCTATCTCTATCTCTATCTCTCCCCCCCTCCCCCTCCCCCTCCCCCCCCCCCCAACATGTCGGAGCACATTGTTCCCGTATCAAGGCTCTACACTGTTCCATTAGTCATGATGATGTAGATGACTTGTGGCGCTAATGTTTCCCTTTTCCTCTAGCATGTTAGAGCACATTGTTCCCGGATCAGGGCTCTACACTGTTCCATTCCAGTCATGATGATGTTGACCTGGGATGCTGATGTTGTCTTTTTTTCTCTCCCCCAGCATGTCGGTCCGGATCAGTAAAATGCCATTACATGGCAGCGCGCGACAAGGTGTTCTTCACAGATGGCTATGCTGTCAGTGTGCGGAAAGACCTAAATGGGATTCTGCTGCTCGATACTGCCCTGCAGATACCCCTAACACGCCCTAAGGACCAGGTCAGCATCGACCTGTCCCTCCCAGATGTAAGTACACTGCCTCTGCCTCTACCTCTACCTCTACCAGGGCTGCGTTCAGGGTATGCCTCCGAGTCAGCTCTGAGACATCTCCCTCTTCAGACTGGAGACAAAAGGTGCCTTAAAAATGGCCGCCGTATTCCGTGGTTTCAGCTGCGTGTCTTTTCCATTGCAAATGGCTGCCCCCTATGGGGGGGGGGGCATTTTCGAGGCGACCAACAGCTATAGTCGTTCAGACTAGTGTGATGTCAGGAATTTCTCCGAGGCGTACCTTTAACGTGGCCCAGGTATCTCTATTTCTATCGCTATCGCTGTCATTGTAGTTGTCGCTCCCTCCTTTGTAAATTAAATTGATATGTATATTCAGGGATAGAAATATGCAACAATTTTCACTTGTCCATTGGACAAGTCTGGTGTGGATTTTTTGTTTTTGTTTGTTTGTTGTTTGTCCTGCGTTTAAAGATGATAACGGAAAGCAAACAAAATCGTGAAATACATGTTTTTCAGAACAAAATGTTCACGTATCCAAAGGAAAAGCTCAAGCCATATTTTGCTTGCCTTTGCTCTGTCTCACTTGGCTCGGACAAGCGGACATGTATTATTTCAAGTGCTGTGCATATATTATATGATTATATTGTTTATCATGAACTTGTTAACAATGAAAGTAAATAAACAATAACAAAAAGGACGCACTAGATACCGGTAGGGGAGTCATAGAACTGATTCCTGTGATTCAAGTAAGCTTAGGATCATAACCCTATTGTAAAAATATAGGGTCCTTCGGTCGTAACAGCCGACCTTGGAATCATATTAATATCTCGGGCGACGGAGTTGGGGACCATTGTTATGTAATAGTGATGCAATGTGTGCCCACTCGCTGTGTGACATATAAATGAGCATGTCTCAAAAGGTGATAACTCTTCTTCTTTTTTTTGTCCATTGTAATGATTGACACAAAACAGCACAGAAACTGTTACACTGAAAACACAAGAACATTTGCTTCAAATCAATATGTATTCTATTGGGATTATGAAACACCATGTAAAAAACAAATCAGTTTATCCTGAGCAAATGCATAAGCAGATAGTATGTTGATCATTACAATGGACAAAGTTTTGTCCCATATTGCTTAGCACCTTTTGAGACAGTCTCAGATAACTATGTGTAAATGTTATGATGCACGGTGACTGGGATTGCGGTATGATGTCTGGACATCAAGATACGGTTACTAATTACAGAGATGTTCCCTCCAGGCACCAGGAAGAGTGCAAATGGAGAGGGGCATAGATTATTGTTTACTGTAACTGCATGACAACTACTTGTTACCATGGGACCGCTGGGTAAGCACACCCAGCGGTCTGCATATATTAGGGACACTCCCAGGCTGCAGAGGTGTCTGATTGGCTGGCTGTTTGAACCCAGTCACCATTGTACTCCTTACACTTGCTGGACAGACCACACACTCACTCTAGAGATACCAAAGGAAGCAGTTCACCACTGAGCTGTGTGTAACACCCATAGGACTTAGGTTCAATGGGATGTAGGCACTGAGTTTGAATGAACAAGCAGAAGCTATGTGGGTCTGTGTAGCAGGTTGTAAGTGAGTCAGGGTGGCAGGTCCCTGGTAGGTGAACAAGGGTTGTAGTAATAAAGCTCAACCTTGTCACTGTCAATCTTGCGTGACTTGTCTCCCTTTCTTTCTTATGAGTTGTGTTTTGGTATTTAGTGGGTGGAGACTGGCAGACAGTTGCCAGGATACTCCTGATAGTAGTAAGTATAAGAGCAGTAACTGCGACGGCCAACAGTAAATTCTTCACTATGGTTGGTAAAATGATGTGACTCAGGACAATCTTTTAATACTGGTTGGGACCCACCAAAATATGTCGGTCCCTTTTATGGCTCAGCCTGATCTGTTTGTGTTGGCAGCGTAGTTGTCTCCCACTGGTCCACAGCCAGGAACTACTACTTTGTTTTAGAGTTGGTTACACACCTAATGAGTGTTGTGAGGTGGGGAGGGTGGTATTATCTCATTTTTCTTTTATTCATGATATATTTCGTCCATTGTACTCCTTATGATTCACCAGACGGGATGGCCGAATGAGTTGAGCGTCCGTCTCCCGTTTTGGTAGATCGTGCGATTCGAACCCTGGTCGAGTCAAACCAATGACTTAAAAATGTATTCTTGTCACTTCGTAGCCAGGCAGTCGACATTATTAGGATAGGGCAAGAACTGTTTGGCTCGGTGTCAGGATAATGTGACTGAGTGGGATATTAGGATAATGTGACTGAGTGGGATATTAGGTCATGGTGCTGACGGCCTGGTCTCCCAGTGGAGCAGCACTATAAAGTTGGCATGAGTGCACACTGTCACAAGTCGGTACCAGACCAGACGGGATGCCCGAATGAGTTGAGCGTCCGTCTCCTGTTTTGGGAGACCATGGGTTCGAACCCTGGTCGAGTCAAACCAAAGACTTAAAAATTGATACTTGTCGCTTCCTAGCCAGGCGCTCAGCATTATTAGGATAGGGCAAGGACTGGTTGGCTCAGTGTCAGGATAATGTGACTGAGTGGGATATCAGGTCATGGTGCTGGCAGCTTGATCTCCCAGTGGGGCAGCAATATAAAGTTACCAAGAGTGCACTGTCACAAGTCGGTGCCTGTCCTGATATGACCTTAGATGTTGCTGGGACGTAAAACTACAACAAACAAACAAGTAGGTACCCGTCCTGACATGACCTTAGATGTTGCCAGGATGTAAAACTCCAACAACCAACCAATCCTCTTCCTCTCCCTCTCCCTCTCTCTCTCCCTCTCCCTCTCCTTCTCCCTCAAACTCACTCACACACGGATAGTTGTGTCATGTCGGAGTTTACTTGTTTTTAATAGAAAACTACCTCTTTAAATTTGTTTAAATAATTTGTATATAGTTATTTAAATATAGAAAACTACCTTGTATTCATGAACAAACAAACCTAACGCCCAGATGTTTATATCCATTTCAGGCATCGCATCTGTACAAGTGCTTGTTTATGGCCGATCTGCCGGGTGTCGACTATGTAGAAGACGTTCTGCGTGAACTAGAGAAAGAAATTGAAGCCGCCCAGCAGGCGACCAAAGGAAATCACAAAATTGCAAAGGTTGGCAATTTGTCTCTGTTATACGCTGTGTTTCTCTTATTGCCATTATGTCTGTAATATATGGGCACTACTCTCTTTCTGTATATATATATATCTTTATGGCAACAGGATCACCTAAAATTGTATGCATACAACAAATCTTGAACAAAAAAAAACAGGGGGTTACAAACAAGGAGCACAAGAAGCAATGATGGTCCGTTACTAGCAATGGTAAAATCAAAATGCAGTGCATATGATCGCAGTGTAGCTAAAATGAGTGGCAATATTTGGAATATACTGCCAGCTGCAACACGAAATGCAGAAAACATATCAGTGTTTAAGAAACTACTAAAAAAAAAAAAAACTTTAACCCAGAAATACAGATGATGTATAAATGGATTAACACAAAGTATAGTGAAAGCTGGATTTTGGACCGTTTGCAATCTACAAACAGTTACAAAACATAAACAAGAAGCAAGAAAACCAAAATTATTACTAAAACTAAATTCCAAAGATTTGAATCAAATTGGACTAGTGCTGCCCAGCAGTGAAAACAAGTATTAACACACTTATCCGTTATGAGCATGGTAAATAAATTCATCCCCCCCCCCAAAAAAATATATATTTGGGTTCTTCAATGTTGCACCTAAATAGGGGAATCAGAGGTCAAAACTATAAATATGTTACAGCTTATCCCAATTAAACTTGTGTTCAACATATATCCAATTTTGAAGTATTGACTCCTTATCCATTACTTTTTTATTCACTTATGAAACTGACCAGGAAATTTTAAATTGCTCTAGTGGAAATTAGTACCGAATTAATGATTGAACCGGATAACTGATTGCCTTATAAGTGACTGTCAACATGTAGTCAAAGTTCCTGAACCGACCTCAGTGTTTGCCCAACTATTTCTTAAAGGCGTTAACTGATGGGCCAGAAACTTCTTCTTCGGGTAGCTTATTCCAGTTGTCTACCAGAACTATGCTGTTGCTGACGACATGCTGTCTTAACGCCTTTCTAGCCTATATTTTACGCTGATTTTGTGGGTGTATATTATATAATTTTCCCGCATCTGTTCAAAAAGAAAAACCCTAGTTGGAAGACATTTATTGTCTGACTTCCCATCACTAAGATAATTTATCTTACTTTGCATTTTGTTGATGGCGAAATATAAGGAATTAGAGTGGTTTCAGTAGTGCCATCAGGATTCGCACGCCTCACCGAAAGTCAACTGCAAAGGAGATTTTGCTTGAATCTAGACATGGTTGTCATTTACCCCTACTGGGGTTTGGGGTGAATATTTTATTTACTTGTGTTATCAGTGGTCACTTTCTTCATCACTGATCAAGATGAATTCATGTGTGCAACATGCTCTAAATTCAGGAATGAAAAATACCCGCGATTTCGCCGATTTTCGCAATTCTTTTGATATTTACTGATTAATATTTAACAATTAACAAGATACATGAGGATGTATATGACAACAATTTGTTGGTGCAAATCCTATTCTTACATGACCATAGATGTTGCGAGAACATAAAACCCAAACAAAGTGTTAGCTATGGGTGATAATAAAGTCACAACACAGACAGTTGAAACCAGACTTCCGGCATTCTTCTGCGATTCCCTGACAGCGCTAATCCTATGAGTGAAAATCTGCGTTTTCGTGTAAATCTAGCCCAGATATTACATCAATGCGAATTTCTGCGAGTTTTGCCGGACATCACTTCCAACCATGTAAATTAAAAACCCTGTCTCTCTCTTCGGCACATGCGTAGTGGGCGACAGTATGCCTGCGACTGCCGCACTGCGCCCTGAAGAGCGTGTGCTCAAACCTGGTGATGGAGCTGAAGCGCCTCCACCAGCACGTGCCGGGCCTGCCCATCGCCTCGGCCATCACCGACCGCCTCTGGTGCCTCATGCCTGCCTTCGTGCAGGAGATAAGTTCAGGGTCGGTGGAGCGGGGCCTCATGTACAGTGAGGTGGCACGCAGAAAGACATTCATGAAGTGGCCGCACATGAACTACAAGTGAGTGAAAGAACAGGGGTTTTTAACGTCTTGAAAGAGGTCCTGCAGTGTTTGTACAGAGTCAGATTGTCCGACTTTTGTCGGATATTCACGTATTTGTCGGATAAAGTCAGATTTTTGATAATTTTGCATTATTTTTGGATGAATCCATCGGATTTCGTCCAAAAATAATGCAAGATTATTTTATGTGCTGGAGGGAAAACTCAGATTTTGATTGCACGAATGGCTATTATTCAGGTACTATAATCCTTCAAATCCCTTGCCTTACACAAGTAGGATTTTTATTTCTGCCTTGGTACAAACACTGCCCTGGAATGGCTGTCATTATGTCTGATGAAAGCAGCACCAGACGTGGTGGCCAAATCGGTAGAGCACAGGCCTCCTGTCTGGAAGGTTGGGAGTTCGAATCCCAGCCGAGTTAAACCAATGACATACAAAATTGATACTTGTTGGTTCCTAGTCTCGCATTAATATCATAGGACGTGGACTGGTTAGCGCAGTATCAGGATAATGTGACTGGGATATTGGGTCATGGTGCCTGCAGCCTGTTCTCCTAGGTGTCATAACATCTGGCGGTTTATCAATTGAAAATAATTAATTACTTAACTACATACGTAAACAATTTATGTGTTTTAATGTTTATGTGTATTGTGTAATTTGGGGGCCCCTTTAAAACATACACTATATGACCCGCAGTAGCTTAATCCGCCCCTGAATACATGCTAAGATTAATGTTACATGTTTTCACTACAAACTTCTTTCAAATAAAAGTTACTGCAAAATAAAGTACAATAGATTATAATTACTAATCGAATGTATTACAAAATATATATATATACAGTAAAACCTCTCTAACCGACCACTTTCCTCCTCCTCCTCCTCCTCCTCCTCCTCCTCCTCCTCCTCCTCCTCCTCCTCCTCCTCCTCCTCCTCCTCCTCCTCCTCCTCCTCCTCCTCCTCCTCCTCCTCCTCCTCCTCCTCCTCCTCCTCCTCCTCCTCCTCCTCCTCCTCCTCCTCCTCCTCCTCCTCCTCCTCCTCCTCCTCCTCCTCCTCCTCCTCCTCCTCCTCCTCCTCCTCCTCCTCCTCCTCCTCCTCCTCCTCCTCTCCTCCTCCTCCTCCTCCTCCTCCTCCTCCTCCTCCTCCTCCTCCTCCTCCTCCTCCTCCTCCTCCTCCTCCTCCTCCTCCTCCTCCTCCTCCTCCTCCTCCTCCTCCTCCTCCTCCTCCTCCTCCTCTTCCTCTTTGCTCTTCCTCTTCCTCTTCCTCCTCTTCCTCCTCTTCCTCCTCTTCCTCCTCTTCATCATCATCATCATCATCATCATCATCATCATCCACCCCTCGGGGGACAAACCCCAGAGTGACTGAGATTTTGACAGAAAAAATTCCAATAACTTTTCGCAGTGAATAATGCCGGTACGCATTAATCAATCAATCAACAAACTAACCGACCTACCTAACGGCCTGCTTGTCGCTCTGTTTTCAGGTGGGCGCTGCCCGATGCAATGGCCCAGGCGGGCTTCTACCACCAGCCCAGCTCGACGGGGGACGACCGGGCCATGTGCTTCACCTGCAATGTGTGTCTTGTCTGCTGGGAGCCCACCGACGAGCCATGGTACGGGGCAGGCTCTGGCTGGCCTCTTCAATGTCAAATTCTCATAGTCGATTCTCATTCATAAGTTGATTTTTTTTTTTAATTAACAAAATTAAATTAAAGATCTAAACTAAATCCGTTTAAAAAACAAATTAATAAAAATTAATTTCTCACCATTAAAAAAATCATCTTTTTCTTTTCAGGTCAGAGCATGAACGTCACTTCCCAACTTGTCCCTTTGTGAAGGGAGAGTACACACAAAATGTTCCAATGGCAGGTGAGTAGTGACTAGTTCTCTTTTAATACATTTCATCAACCTGGTTCTAAGCTCTGTGCTCCGGAACAGTGAAAGAGATAAGCAAGAAAATAAGTGTGACAAATCTGTTATTCCAGCTTGTAGGAGAGATGATTGCTGCTGCACGCTTCCTGTGTAGAAGCTCAGGAATTTGAAACCCGACCGAGCCAAACCAATGACTTACTAAATTTATATTTGTCACTAGCTAGCCTGGCGCTAGGCATTACTAGGATAGGGCAAAGACTGGTTATCTCAGTATCAAGATAAAATGACCGAGTGGGAAATCGGGTCATGGTGCCAGTTGCCTGGTTTCCTAATGGGGCATCATTTATAAATCTTTAAAATGTTACCAAATTTAGCCTCCTTGGTATTACTGGTCAGGAGATATGTTGGGTGCATTCAGGTGCTCCCGGCCTGTAAGCATGTGTAACTTCTGGGCGCAATTGGGTGCTTCCGACCTTAAAGGCTTAAAGTGGTGTGAGTGATTTCGGGGTTTTACACCATGTCGGCAACTATGGCCATATTCATGGCGAGATGTTTATTTGTTTTTTAATTTTAATTTTATTTCGACTAACTCAACAAAGAGTGCCAAGACAATAGGCTAAAAATATTTAAGGGTTTTAAATTATTTGTTTACATAAGAGTAAGCGTAAAGTTGTAAGATGTGTATGGGTGGATGTGGATGAGACTGTCTCAAAAGGTGCTAAGCAACATGGGACAAAACTTTGTCCATTGTAACGATCATCATACTATTTGCTTATGCATTTGCTCAGGATACACTGATTTGTTTTTTACATGTTTCATAATCCCAATAGAATACATATTGATTTGAAGCAAATGTCCTTGTGTTTTCAGTGTAACCATTTCTGTGCTGTTTTGTGTCAATCGTTACAATGGACCAAAAAAGAGAAGAGTTATCACCTTTTGAGACAGGCTCAGATACGTGTGGGGGAAAGAGTTGCTCATTCTTGGTTCCTGTGTTTGTGTACCTATTTGATGTGTAGATGAGGTGTGCTGAATTAATTAATTAATGTTTGTATTGCAGTGAGTTATGCTACAGGTCCCGCTATGCTGCATGCTGGAAAAGGATCGCCTGACAAAGTCAAGGTCTGTGCACTTTACATATTAATGTGTTGACCGCAGATGTTTCCAGGATGTAAAACTCCCAACAACCAATCATTTTAATTTTGTATTTGATAGGATTTTGGATTGTGCATAAGGTTTTTTACTGTCGTGGGAACATTTGGTGCATGTACATGCAAAGATGCCTTATCGACTGTGAGAATAAATGTTGAGTAAATAACGCGTTTTGATGTTGAGTTTGCTATGGATATAATCAATTTGATAAGCATTTCAAATGAAAAATCTCATCTGAATTTAATGTTTGTTCATTAACAATGATACGTTTGTAAATGTATATAGTTATACGAAACAGTATCTAAAGCAGAACTTAATTACATATGTGTGTGCCTATCATGAGATGCATACATTATGTAGCATAGAAAATATCCTATACATGTGAACTTGGATTGTTCTTATACATAATCGTTAATTGTGGCCCATGAAAGACGTAATACAGTATAACCCCGTTAAACCAAACTTGAAAGGACCCTAGAAATTTGTTTGGATTAGACGATCATTGGTTTAACCGAGCTTTAACTTTGGCTTTGGCAACAACTTTGATGCATTATGAATGTAATATACAATGTGTGTGGACACTATGCGTATTGTTTTTTATGCATATACAGTTTAACCCCAAGTTCGGTTAAATCAAACGATCGGTTAATCAAAACTTTTTCGGCGACCCGTCAAAATACTACCATTTATCATGTCAAAAGTCTCAGATGATCTTAAAACCACATGAAAGTTTGGTTTAACTGTACCGACAATGTACTGACAATTTTGTTTGGATTAACCGATACTTTGGATTAACCGACTTTGGTTTAACCAACTTTTTTATATGATAAATGGTAGTATTTTGCTGGGCCGCCGAAAAAAAGTTTGGATTAACCGATCATTTGGTTTAACCGAGCCTGGTGTAACGGCATTATACTGTATATCTCGTTAGAATTACAAATAAATCTGTTTATAGTAATTAATGTGTTTAGCAAATTAATGTTTTTTGTGGGGTTTTTTTTTAGATCGAGTGTGTTAGTTCAAGTTCAAGTGACGATTTCATAGCGACGTCAAGTCTTCATGGCAACGTGGTCGTGTGGCATGTATCACGACAATTAAAGGTAAGCCATGTGAAATTGATAGATTTTTAATGGGACACACCATAAAATTGATAACTTTTTCATGAAGCAACTGATGAAATTGATAGCTTTTTCCATGAGACACCATTTTCAAGAGCACCAATTCTGACGACCATTAATATCCACTATTCGCCCTTATTCTAATATTCTAGCAATTTTTCGTGTCAATTACAGTTTTTTCCCTGTGTTTTCTTTTTGTGTGTGACGGTGTATTTATGCTGCCCATAATTGTGAAGTCCAATGACTTTTTCATCTCTAGACAGTAATAGTCTCGTGGTTTCCCTGGTTTTGTCACTTTCAGTTATTCTAGCTATCTACTGCATGCATTCTTTCTCCGTAAACATTCTCCTGTAGATATCTCTACCTCTTAGTTTGTTAGTTCTACAATTGACTAGTTGTCTGGTTACCTCTAGTTACTTACTCAAATTACTTTCTGGGTTTTCTTTTTTTGCAGAAGCATATTCAGTTTAATATAGATCCATGGGAGCCAGTGATAGCAATAAAAACAGGATGTCAGCAACGTTGGGTACAAGAGGAGAGCCCTCCCCCACTGCCAACAACTCCAATCCCCGACCTCAACCAGCCTGTCCCAGTTTCAACCGAAGTCGGGTAAGTCACCACAGTCTACTCACTGAAATACAGTAAAACCTCTCTAAATCGACCGACCATGCCAGCAACTTTAAATGGTCCATTTAGGGAGGTGGTCGGTTTAGGGAGTTTATTTTAATGGTTACAAAGGTATTGTATGGGCGATATGGTTACAATTGTTTTGTATGGGCGTTTGGGACCCAAATAAAGCGATCGGTATAGGGGAGTGGTCGATCTGTGGAGGTGGTTGGTTAGAGAGGTTTAAATGTAAACACCAGCTACTTCACCACATGGAGCGTAGCAGATCTGAGCTTCTTCATCAGAATGCAGCCGATCAGATTTTCTAGTTTCCAATTTAATGGAAATTAGAAATGGCGAGGGCGATATAAAAAAAAGGGGGGACAAGGTGTACTCCCATTGTAAAAGTATTTAAAACATTATTTTTTACCTTAGATGTTGCTAGAATGTAAAACAAACATTTTTTGTTAGTATTCATTTTTAATTGGCCTGTTTATATTATTTTGGTCAAATATATATTTGGGGGGAATCTTTTATTTAATGTGGGAAGTTTCTTAAGCCATCGAACTGGGTGGAATAGACGAATCGATAAATGCGATTTTGGCTTCCCGTTTGAGAGGTTCGTTGGGTTTGAATCCTGGCTGAGCCAAAGTCAATGACTTATCAAATTGGTACTTGTCACTACCTTAGGATAAGGCAAAGGCTCGTTTACTCAGTATCAGGGTAATGTGATTGCATGGGGTATCAGGTCATTGTGCTGGTGGCCCGGTCTCCTAGTGGAGTCGCACTATGAAGTCTGCGCATTGTCATATGTCTGTACCCCCATTCACCCTCCCTGATATGATGATATATGATATATAAGCATGTCTCAAAAGGTGCTAGCTCTTCGTTTTTTTGTCCATAGTAACGATTGACACAAAACAGCACAGAAATGGTTACACTGGAAATACAAGGACATTTGCTTCAAATCAATATGTATTCTATTGGGATTATGAAACGCCATGTAAAAAGCAAATCAGTTTATCCTGAGCAAATGCATGAGTAGATAGTGTGTTGATCATTACTATGGACAAAGTTTTGTCCCATATTGCTTAGCACCTTTTGAGACAGTCTCATATGTTACTAGGATGGTTGGCTGTTGGAAATTTACGTTCTGGCAACATCTAAGGTCATATCAGGAAGGGTACCGACTTGTGACCGTGCATTCATGGCGACTTTATAGTGCTGCTCCACTGGGAAATCAGGCTGCCAGCACCATGAGCTGATATCCCACTGTCAAATTATCCTGACACTGAGCTAACCAGTCCTTTCCCTATCCTATTAATGCCAGGCACCAGATTAAGAAGCAACAAGTATAAATATTGTACGTCATTGGTTTGACTGAAATGGGAATCGAACTCCTGATATCCAGCAGGATTTCCCAGGGGGGCAGCACTATCAAATCTCCATGAATGCGCACTGTCACAAGTCGGTGCCCGTCCTGATATGACCTTAGATGTTGCCAGTACATAAAATTGTAACAACCTGCATAAGTGAAATACTTCAGTATTAAGTTCCATAAAACTAATGTTTGTTTGACAGGGAGACGGTAGCCGATAGTATTTCAGTGCTGCCAGATGATGAACCTGAGGACAAGGTTGAAGAGTTGGTGCCCTTGGATGAAGCACTCTCTGACGACAATAAGAGTAAAGCTGAGGTGATTGAGGTGACCGGTGCCTGGAAGCAACACCAGTCTGGCAGCACAAAGAGCGGTGGACTGACAGTGGAGGATATTGAATCATCGCTGAGTGAGTACACACCAGATGGGATGACCGAATGTGTTGAGCGCCCGCTTCCCATCAGGCCAGTCGTGGGATTCGATTCCCAGCTGATTCAAATCCACCAAATCAATGACTTAAGAATTGTGTTCTTGTTGTTAATTAGCCTGATGCTCAATGTTACTCATCATCATCATCATCATGCTGTCGGTCGCGATGCGACAAAGACTGCTTTCATTACTTGACTGCCGCTCTCCATTTAGCTCTCTGCTGTGAGAGTTGCGTCCATGAGTTGGTCTTAATGTCTCTCAGCTTCAGGTTTCTCTTGATGGTATCCCTGAACCAGAGACGGGGGCGCCCTCTCTTTCTGTAGCCAGAAGACAGTTGAGAATAAAGGATCTGCTTTGGTAGCCTGTCTGATGACATCCTCATGAGGTGTCCAGACCACCGGAGATTCTTTTTGATCAGAAGATCTTCCATAGAGGGCAGCCCCATCCGTTCGAGAACATTTCATGAAAGCTGCCTGCAAAAGTGTTGAAGTGCTGCTGGCTTTTGCAAGTTACCAGCGGCACTCTCTCGGGGAGCAAATAGAGGTTTCACACCGACAAGAACATGTCAAGACAGGCGCAAAACTATTTGTCCCTGCAGTGGCTGGTCGGGAGATGTTGGGAGTTCCATACATCAACCGCCCTTAATGCTGCCACAGTGACATGGTTTTCTGTTTAGGGTTTGCTCCCTTAGCCTTCGGTTCTGTCAAGGACCTGTACCACAAGGCAGTGGTTTAAAACTCTGCAAGGCAGGGGCGTCAAACTCCCTGAGGTATTGCTATACCTGCAATACCTGCATACCGAAGACACATTTACTAAATAATAAGAGCTATCACAATGCTAAGAGGCTACATTGGCTGGATAAGAAGTGCTATCTGCTGAGAAAGTGCTATCTGCCGAGGTGCACATTCGTCATGTTACTAGGGTAGGGTAAAAAGCAGTGGAATGAGGAAGATAATTGTCAGTGGTTGAAATTTCCAGTGTTTAATCAATAAATGTAACAACAAAACGAGAGTAAATATTGTGATCATGAATTGAGTGTGGTGTGAAAAGTCAGTGACTTTTTCTTGTTACCAAAAGTAGAAGTGATTTAATAGATGAAAGGCGTAGGGTGCACCCCCACCCACCTCCCCATATTAAAGCTGCATAGTCCGATGACAGCATAAATTTGCAAAGCCAAAACACTGGCCTAGATTTGATTCTACATATCCAACTAAGGTACTGATGCACTTATGAAGCATGTGCTGTCACATAGAAGGGAATGCTAAGTCAATTTAATAGAACCTGTTACTGCAGAAGCCTATGGTGCCAGAGTGTTGGCGTGCTTGCCAAAATTAATTTGGCATGTTTGCACTTCAAATATCCATAAAAGAAATTTTAGCCATTTAAGTTACTTCAAAGTAAAGTAAGATAGATTATAGCGATCAACTTATTATATAGCTATATCAGAAAATGACATCAACTCAAAACAATCGGAATATGCAACTTTAAAAATGGGAGAGAAAAGTGGGAATGGAAAGCTTACTTATTTACGTGTTTGTCTTGTAGGGGACACCCTGCACCGGTCGCGCCCGTCACAGGACGTGCTCGTGTCGGCACTGTGTGTCGTTGGACCGCCTACCACCGGTGTCACCCCGGAGACAGCAGCAGCAGCAGCACCCACCACATCAACACCGAACACAGACACCACCTCACTGCCCTGTCTGATCTCAGGTGTGGCCATTCGGCGCAATACAGTATCACTGCAGGGCCTGGGCCTCGGCACCACCGCCGCCACCACCACCACCACCAGGGAAGACTCAGCCAGTGAGGTGCAAGCAATGAATCAGGTGAACCAGGCGCTCAGCGGTGACTCGACACCGCAGATCATCTCCGACAGCTCCTCGTCGTCCAGCCCCTCCCTGAAGACACCCTTCCTGCAGCCGGCGCTGGCCGAGAAGCAGAACCCCTTCGTGCCCTACCTGCTCGTGCATGACATCTCGCTGCCCAAGAAGGGCTTGCAGCCGTGGAAGGGCTTTGAGAAGGGCGACAAGCACGCATCGACACCCAGTTCGGGTGGCGGTGGTGGGGGTGGGGGCGGCTCGAGCCATAGCACAGCGGTGAACATGTACACAGGCACGAAGCTGTCGCCCATGGTGCCCAACGTACAAGAGTTCTATCCGATCCTCGAGATGGAGGAAGATGAGCCACCCGACGTGCAGCTGCTCGACATGTCTGTGCCTGGCATGGCCATGCCGAACATTATGATTAAGTACAATGGCACGCCCAGCCTCATGCCGGCCAAGGCCAACAACAACAATAACCTCAGCGACAGTGGCCACAGCACAACAGTGGTCGGCAGCAGCAAGCCGTCCAGCTCCACCAAAGACCTTAGCAACCTGGTTGCTGTCGATAGTCACTCACAATTCCCCATTCGAAAGGAGGGTCGCGTGGTACAGTGCATAGAGCTGCCCCCTCAGGTGACCACTGACCAGTACATCAGTTCCATCACGCCCACCCTGGACAACCTGCATGTAGTGGTTGTGACGGCGCCCAAGTGCCTCCACCAGAACATCAGTTGCCTGGACAGCGTGTCGTCGACAGCGACAAGCGTGCAGTCGCCAACAAGTGAAGTGACTCCGCATGCGAACGCGCACCCTGAGGACGTGGGATCCGAGTGCATGGACTGCAATAGTGGTGACCTGCCGGCAGCTGACATGGACGCCGAGAGTTCCATGGACGCGGGTAACCCGGGCGGGCGGGAGCAAGCGGCTGGCGGTTGTCTCATGGTGTATGGCGTTGCACCTCTGCAGGAGATCCCGAGGTGCACATTCGTCATTGACTCTATAGATGACACTGTGACTTCGGTGCTTGTGCTGCCCAAGGAGATCTCGCAGTCAATGGAGGAAGAGGATTTGTTATCTGTGAACATTGCCGGCCCTGACTGGGGCCAGTCGGCTGATCCGTCCGACGCTCTCGAAGGACAGATTGTTGTCACGACACACCAGGGCGACATAAAGATCCTGGGGCTGGCAGACTGTAAGGTGCTGGCCACGGTGCCTGCACCACACCGGGACAAGTTTGTATCGGTCACATACTGCACGGGCATGGACCGCCTGTGTGCCTGCACCAAGGAGGGAAAGCTCCACTTCTACATCATTAATGCCCGTGGCGGTGGGTGCCAGGAGACGGACCAGGAGCTGCAGGCACAGATGTCACCCGTGCGTGGCAGTGGCATTGCATCGACAAGTCGCGAAGAGCCTATGGACACCAACATTGACCAGCTGACGCGCTCAGGTAGACACGGTTTCTTCATGTGTTCTGATGCATGTCCAATTGCTATTAACCAATGCGCTCTGGTGTGCAAAATTCCCTCATGTAGAATCTTATGTGGCCAATTGCTATTAACCAATGCACTCTGATAAGCAGGGTTCCCTTGTGTAGTGTGATACATGGCCAATTGCTATTAACCGATGCACTCTGATAAGCAAGGTTCCCTGGTGTAGTATGATACATGGCCAATCGCTATTAACCGATGCACTCTGGTAGGCAAGGTTCCCCCGTGTAGTATGATACATAGCCAATTGCTATTAACCGATGCACTCTGCTAAGCAAGGTTCCCCCGTGTAGTATGATACATAGCCAATCGCTATTAACTGACATGTTCAGGTAAGCAATGTTCCTCATATACATTCTGATACATGTTCAATTACTATCTGATAAGTGATATGGTTAGGTTAGCCATCCTCGCTGATGCGTGTCTAATTGCTATTAAAAGTTTAACAAATCAGATGGACAACTTACTCTTGTCCTATGAGTATGACTGACACAAAAATAGTTGTTAAAAAAAAGATTATATATATATATATATATATATTTGCTTTTTTGAGTGATATAGCCGAGGTTTTATTTTTTATTACAATTTTAAACAAAAAAAAACCATCTCGCCATGAATATGGCCATAGTTGCCGACATGGCATAAAAAAAAATCACTCAGTCATTCGCTCACTGACTCACTGACTCACTGTAATTATATGGCTTACTGGAAGTGGTGGCCAGTCGATAGAGTGCAGGCTTCCCATGCGGAAAGTTGGGAGTTCGATTCCCGGTCGAGTCAAACCAATGACTTACAAAATCGACCGCACTATAAAGTCACCACGAGTGCGCACTGTCACAAGTCAGTAACCGTCCTGATATGACCATAGACAAACACACAATTTTAAATTTTAAAAATGGTCCTGATGTGACCATAGATGTTGCTACGACATAAAAGACAAACAAACAATTGTACGGCTCTAAAACTAATGTATTCGAACTGCCTTCACTCTCCTATCCCCGTCTTGGACATATCTTCGCACGCCGACAGAGGACCTGCTGGTGCTGCAGCCACTGACGACAGAGGTGCTGCTGCTAATGCACGAGCTGACCCAGTTTGAGAGCCTCATGCCCCGGTTCTCGGCCACCGTGCCTCCGTGCTGGACGGAGATTCAGCAGGAGCAGCAACAGCGCCGCCACCCGCAGCATTTGCAACAACAGGGCGAGAACATGCAGCACACGCGCACCTGGCGCCTCCAGCCAGACAGGTACAGTGCAAACATTTTCCCATCTCTCCCATCCTCCTTCCATTTTCCAAAGATTTAAGCTCTAATGCCACATAAAGTAATATATACTTAATTTAGCGTCCACCCGTTAAAATTTGTCCAGGTCGGCCGGGAGGTTTTTATTTTGTATTTTGTGTGTAAAGTGCCCGGTGTACGGGAAGAAAAAAAAACTAACCATGGTATTCATGGTCAGAAGGCATGATAGGAAGGTAGAGAAGCCCATAAACACTTTCTAGCTAGAAACTGAACAAGAAAACACTAAAATTACTATAAAATCATCAGGATGAAGTATGTCTGTCATTGCGCAATCATTGTAATAGGTGGGAAAGCATTTTTTAATATTTTATTTGGAAAATGAAAAATACTAAATATTTGGAGGTCGGGGGCATTTCTCAGGTCGGGCTGGGACGCTAAACAAGTATTATTATTTTTTATCTGGCCTATTTTTTCCTCTCTTTAATTTTGTTTATAAATTTAAGAGCTACAGTGATTATTTTTGGGGATTTTGTTTGTTTGTAATTATTTATTCATCTGAATATATCATGTTTTGTCTGCATCAGGTTACTGGTCTTCCAGTTATTAGCCTACAGTTGTTTTCACAAATATTGCTAATGAACATGGCAATTAAAAACAATGAACATATATAGTGTAGCAGGTCTTCCTACCCCAAATTTCCTACTTGAGTATTCCAGTGAAAATAATTAGACATGAGCAGTGGAATAGAAAAGATCCAATTGTCTGCAATTTAATTTGTATTTACTTGATCAACGAATGTATATGAAATAATATAAATACAATTTTGTTATGTAAAGTGGATTTCTTTTGGGTTTTTTTTTTTTTACTAAAGAAAAAATATAAAAATTTAACTATGGAATTAATAGTATAAATCGTAGCTACACTAAATAAGTGAGAAGTAGAACGACGAGGTTGGGATGAAAGATTTCTATGTCTCTAGGCCGAGCAAATACAAACCCTACTTGATTATAAAAGTAAAATTTGCCTGGCGAATGAAGACTAGATTGGGCAACAGGCAACAAATGCCCAGAAGTCCGGTTGGTGGTGCCAGGGTCAAATACATGCGGAAGCAAAGCTGGCCAGCAGCAGAATAATTTATGGTCTACGTAATATATTTCTTATGCAAACATAATGAATACAGAAATAATTCCGCCTACTGATATTTATATAATAAATTATATTACAAATATTTACACTGAAGACATCAGGGATGATATTTTCCTGTTTTTAAGCGGATTTCTGTTTTTTTTCCATAGCCTGGGGTCATTTTTGATATATGTGTAAATGGAAATTTGCCAGCGAGATAATATTCTCGGCTTGATTTCGGCTTTTATTTTTTGCCTGAAACAACTATCATCCCTGGACATACAAATTGATGCTTTGCTATTATAAGGAACGATATAGGGGAAATCAAGCCTTTGTTGTGTTTTTTAAAGAAAATGTAGCTAGGCTATGAACCTGTCCGTCACAGTATGTTGTTCAGTATGAATAGCTTTGCACTGTATATTTGTTTCCATGACACCGCTGCAATTATTGTGTACCTGATGATGACCTTCTCTTCCAGCTCGAGTTTTGATGAACATTTGTTTGAACTAGTCTTGCCAAGAACATGTTCTATGGGCCACATCGACGTCAAGTTCCAGCTTCATCCAATATGCACAACACCACCAAACATTCAGGTCACGCTCCTAAAACAGAACATTTCTAACATCGGGCGCCAAGCAGGGGGCACGTCCCAAGCGGTGGCACCGTCTGATGTAGATACAAGAATAGATTTCATCCAGGACACTGGGCAGTGTAGCCCGTCGAATACCTTTTCCTTCTCCGCTGCTGCATCTACTACTACCTCAAATAGCTTCAACTCACAGCCACCTCCACAAGCTTCTGTGATAAATAATGTCCTGGACCCGTTGTTTCTGAAGCGCTATAGTGCGGAGATCCTGTGCGGGCCCATGGACCTGGCTAGCCATGTGGACCTCTCTGGTCATTGCGGCGTTCTCAGTCTCACCAGTCCGCAGCTGATCAAGGTCAAGTCAAGGTCGTTCCTGGTTCATGTGAAGGCCCTGTCGACGGGGAAGGACGAAGAGGAGCGGACGACGAACAACAAGAAGAACACAATTTCACCCAGCACCAGCGTGTGTGCTTCGACATCCGTGACATCCATGCCGATGACATCGACAGGCTTGCCACTCGACAAGTCCAAGGACAAGGCGGGGCTCAAGTGTCTGTTGAGCGCAAGCAGCGCTGGCTCTAAGCCCAAGCTGGAGAACCTGAGGGGCTGCGACCTTCTGCAGGAGCTCTCAGTGACTGTCAGGCGCTGCAAGCGCACCGCCATCCCACGTGACAGGTATGTACAGAGAGCACACTGGTTTACACCGTAATGGTCAGTAGTCATGGAGGTTAACCATGTGCTTGTTTATGCCCTGATATACTATGCTGCAGGGTCTGTACGGGGCCTGGAAAATCTTGAACTTCATTTGCCCCATTTCAAGTCCTTGAAAAGCCATGAATTTAACCTATTTTAGGTAATTAGTCTTGAAAAGCTTTGAATTCCATTAAACCCGCCTCACTGATCTAAATTAGTCTGAAATCACCAATCGCCCTTGTTGATTTTTCCTGAAATCCAAATGAAAATACTTGAATTCCTATATAA
Source organism: Branchipolynoe longqiensis (assembly GCA_030323885.1). Taxonomy (NCBI): domain Eukaryota; kingdom Metazoa; phylum Annelida; class Polychaeta; order Phyllodocida; family Polynoidae; genus Branchipolynoe; species Branchipolynoe longqiensis. The sequence continues at coordinate 97,740,552 of CM059186.1, forward strand.
AAAAAAACACCTTGAAATAGCCTTGAATTCCATATCTTCACATGTGTACGGACACCTACGTGGCTCTTGTCACTTACTAGACTAGGCAGGTTGGCCGAATCAGTAAGAACGCTGGCTGGCTTTCTGTGAAGGAGGGTATGCATTTGAATATTTTAACCCCATTCGACTCAAACCAATGACTTACATAATTGATATTTGTTGTTAACCCTGTCTGGCGCTCATCATTATTAGGATAGGGCAAGGACTGGTTTGTTCAGTATCAGGGTAGTGCAATAGTGGGATATTGGGTCATAGTGCCAGTGGCCTGGTATCCCAGTGGGGTAGCACCATAAAGTCACTATGAGTGCACAGGCACCTGTCAGTACCTATCCTGATATTACCTTTGATTTTGTTAGGATGTAAAAAAACCCCAAACTGCCACTGTCATATAAATAATTTAAGTATTCATGGCAACCTTTGTTGTTGCCGACATGGTGTAAAATCATATTGTAATACTGACTGTGAAAAGATTTTTTCATTTGTCACTAAGACTGATTTTCACCCCCGCAGATACCAAAGCTCTTAGTAGTTTACTACTAAGTGTGTGCAATATCGCGATTCGGGCAATATGTCACGATTCATGCAATCATGTCATAATTCGCGTGAAAAATATTATGCTTTCCTATTTTAAAATGTTGGCAGCTATGCTATCCACGCCTCCCTGTCTATGTGGCTCGTTGGTTGTGAGGTCAGTGAAGACAACTATACTATGTATGTATGTATGCATGCATGCTTGCAGGGTGCAACGCCTTGCTATCGTGGAGAATGGGCAGTTCCACGACCAGCTGTTAGTATCTGCGTGTGGCCAGGATGAGAAGCTGTGCTCGTCAGCCAGTGTTGAGTACCGCCAAGGTCTCGCCCTGGACATCCTCGCCTGGATAGCTGCGCTTCAGATGAACGACCCTACGCACAGGTCAGTCAGTCGCTGAGGATTGTCGTCGATGCTCTGAGTAGAGGATTGATGTTAATATTAATAAGCAATGCTTAAGGCCAACCGGCCCCTTGGATAAACTGGTCCCAGTGCCTTCTCTCATGTTTTAGCCCAGAACCAGTTTCAGCACTGCTTATACCCGGCTGGTACTTTATTAAAACATGGGAGAAGGCACTGGGACCAGTTTATATCAATTCTGCAGAAACAGCTGTTTCCAGTTTCTGGATTCTGGTGAATTTATTTTCCCTCTATGTATGGGTATTGTTTATGTATATATACACGTGTTATTCATTAGCCTCCTCTTGGGTGGGCCAGTATTACTGTTGTCTTCATGGTGGCTGTGTTTCAGTGGTTCAGAACAATTCCAGGTTTCAGGGTTTCTCAATTGGATGCAGTGGCCGAATCGGTTGAGCGCAGGCTTCCCATGCGGAAAGTCTGGGAGTTTGATTCCGGGTCGAGTCAAGCCAATGACTTACAAAATTGATATTTGTCGCTATCAGGCCTGGCACTCTGCATTAATAGGATAAGGCAAGGACTGGTTCGCTCAGTGTCATGACTGAGTGGGATATCGGGTCATCGGGTCGATGGCCTGATCTAGTTGGGGCAGCATTATACAGTCACCACGAGTGTGCACTGACAAAACTCGGTACCCGTCCTGCTATAAGCTTAGATGTTGCTAGGACTTAAAATGCAACTAACAAGCATATCACTGTGAACGTTAAACAATTATTTTTTTTACAGAATCTTCCAAAGCTGTATTGTGTTGACTGTGCAGTCCAACCTAAAGGGTATCCTCAAGTCGTGCTTTATCGAGGCTGGACGATTCATTGCTCACAAATGTGCCAAGTTCATCTCTCTTTGCATTGAGTAAGTACAGTTTGATTGCCATCCCTCACTTGCATTTAGATTATTAGCAGACAACTACTACGTCATGTAAGAACTGCTAAAATGGTGAATTATTCTAGCTTTTAATATAAGAAAAAATGTATACTCTGTCGGAAGCATTCAATTAATCTAGTGGTTAATATAACAAAGCTATGCCGTATCAGAAGCATTCAGCTAATTTGGTTGTTAATATAACAAAATTGCACTGTATCAGCAACATTCAAGTAGTCTAGTCGTTAATATAACAAAAGTATACCATATCAGAAACATTCAGTTAATCTACCTGTTAATATAACAAAGCTACAGTGTATCAGAAGATTTTCAATTAATCTAGCTGTTAATATAACAAATTTAAACAGTATTAAAAGCATTAAATTAATCTAGCTGTTAGTATGACAAATCTATACTGTATCTAAAGCATTGTATTTAGTTGTCAATATTACAAAGCTGTACTGTATCTGAAGCATTCAATTAATGTAGCTGTTGATAAAACCAGTGTAAACCATATCAGCATTCAATTAATCTAGCTCTTAATATGACAAATCCGTACTGCATCTAAAGTATTTTATTAATCTACATGTTAATATGACAAGTTATCAGAAGCATTAAGTTGATCTAGATGTTAATACAACAAATGTATACTGTATCGGAATCATTAAATTAACACAGCTGTTAATATAACAAGTCATTGTATTATCATAATTTATTTTATTTTCTGTGTTTGACGTCGGATCTTCACTGCAGTGCCTTGTTTTCGCTCTTCAGATTTTCCAAGAATATTCCAGACCCGAATCTGGCTCCAGCATTCAACTTCGCCTTGCTGCACGCCCTGCTGGACTGCGTGCCGCTGCTCCCCAGTGTGAGCTCTGCGGGCGCGCTGCACTGGTATTTTACGCTGCTGAACCGAGTCAAGTGTATGGATATTGCCACAAGTGGGCAACAGTGCGCAGAGATGCTGAGCCAGGTGGCCAGGGACTACCACGAGCGGACCAACCCGCTCCACTCACTCCTTAAAGCAAGGTTTGTCCGCCTGGCCAGTTCAATTGTTCTGTTCTGTTCTGTCTGTGCGGATGGAGCAGTTGCTAATTTTAGCCAATCTGGTATCAGCGTACATGGCTCGAAGCTTCCAGGTTTCCTCTGGATTAGCTAGCGTGGGCAATAAGCGATTTGCACCACCAACATCTGTGGAAGAATTAATATGGGTCTCAGATCACTGCATACCATGCGTTGTGGGAAAGGTCTTATACTAGTTATAGAGATTTCCCCTCTTTGACCTCAGTGGAAGAAAGAATGTGGGTCGCAGCTCACACCGCAGCATGCTATGTGAAAAAGGTCTTATAGAGATTTCCACAATCTGACCTCAGTGGAAGAACTAATGTGGGTCGCAGCTCACACCGCAGCATGCTCTGTGAAAAAGGTTTTATAGAGATTTCCACCATCTGACCTCAGTGGAAGAACGAATGTGGGTCGCAGCTCACACAGCAGCATGCTCTGTGAAAAAGGTTTTATAGAGATTTCCACCATCTGACCTCAGTGGAAGAACTAATGTGGGTCGCAGCTCACACCGCAGCATGCTCTGTGAAAAAGGTTTTATAGAGATTTCCACCATCTGACCTCAGTGGAAGAACGAATGTGGGTCGCAGCTCACACCACAGCATGCTCTGTGAAAAAGGTCTTATAGAGATTTCCACCATCTGACCTCAGTGGAAGAACTAATGTGGGTCACAGCATGCTCTGTGAAAAAGGTCTTATAGAGATTTCCACCCTCTGACCTCAGTGGAAGAATTAATGTGGATCGCAGCTCAATGTGTAGCATTCTTTGCGGGAACGGTCTTGTAAACAGGATTGAAAGATTTCGCGGATTTCTGGGATTTTTCAATCCTGCAGCACTATCAGCGTATACTAATATGTGGTGCAGAAGGCGCAGCACTATCAGTGTAGTCCTATACTACTAATACATGCTTCAAACGGCGCAGCACCATCAGCATATACCAATATATATGAAACCCGACTTCCAGAAATTTTCCGCGATTCCCTGACAATGCTAAACCTATGGGAGAATATCAGCATTTCTGCTTCTTTTTTTTTTCCCCGAGACCACTTCATCCCTGTAAAGAATTTCCATCATCAACCTGCCCTCTGATGGCAGCGGTAATAACTAATGTTGTGGATGGCAACTCACAATGCATGCTCTGCGATAATGCCTCGTCTTGGTGTAACTAAAAATGTACCAAAAGTAGAGTTTGACCATTTTTGTTTGTAACAGGAAGGGGCTGAATTGGTAGAGCACAGGTCCCTATGTGGAAGGTCGGGAGTTTGACCCCGTTAAGTCAAACCAATGATTTACAAAATGAATACTTGTTACTACCTAGCCTGGCGCTCGGAATTACTAGGATAGGGCAAGAACTAGTTCATATGGACAGATTACCTATCTGGTTGGTCCTTCCTTGTGTGTATCTATGTTTATGAACAGTTCATATGGACAGATTACCTATCTGGTTGTTGGTCCTTCCATGTGTGTATCTATATGTGTGTACAGTTCATATGGACAGATTACCTATCTGGGTTTTTGTTTGTTATTTAAATCTTTCCTTTACGCGCAGGTTCGGGCTGTACGGCGCGCCGCTCGACCCGGTGCTGTTCGACGTGAGCCCGCCCCAGCTGGCCAGGCCGTGGTGCGCACCCTCCAGTGCCGCCAACCCGAACACCCTGTGCGCCGTGGCAGGGCCCGTCGGCGCCAACAACAACACGGCCTCGGCAGTCGCCGTCGCCACCAACAGCGCCGAAGAGGTTGACTTGCGTGACCTGCTCAGCATCAACTCGTCGGACAAGTCGGCCAAGGCGACCGCCATGAGCCACATCCAGCAGCACATCTGCGGGCTGCTCGAAGTCGAGCCGCTGCACTTTGTGTGCCATGCGACCAGTGATGGGACGCGCATGGAGCGAATGGACGCAGGTGTGTGTGTGTGTATATAACGTTGTGGGGTTAGACTGACGCACTAACAGTGTCAGTGTGGGGTTAACACTTTGTGTGCCACACAACGAGTGATGGTACGCGCATGGAGCGAATGAACGCAGGTGTGTGTATAACCTTTGGGAGTTATGAGGTTAGTGCTAACAGTCTCAGTGTTGGGTTAACACTGTGTGTACCAGGGTTCGTACAATCTTGAAAAGGCTTTGAATTTGAATGTGTCTCTTGAAAAAGCCTTAAATTTCTAAATATCCTGAAAAGCCTTGAAAATAGACCAAATGTGCCAGGAAAACTCTTGAATTTTTAGATTTATCGAAGTCTGATTCAAAAGCAGCTGTGATTTCATTTGTTTTCATTACCAGCTGCATCAATGAAACATCGAATAACGATACATCAATTCTTGGCATTAGCATAATATATTCTGCTTCACATTGTCATTGATACTATACTTCTTTTGCTTTATAAAAATAGCATACATAAACTTGGTGAAGTAAGACTATTGAGAGTTGACATGTATGTAATCATTTATAATGTCATATTTTTTCGGCCTTAAAAAATTAATTTCTTACCTGAAGAGGCTTTAAATTTGATTGCTGAATAGCTGTATGAACCCTGTGTACTACGCGACCAGTGGTGGTACATGGATAGAGCGAATGGCCGCAAGTGTGTGTGTCTGTGTGTATAACCTTCGGGAGTGGTCGGGTGAGACTGATGCGCAAACAGGCTCAGTGTGGGGTTAACACTTTGTGCGCCACGCGACCAGCGATGTTGCTCCAGCTTAAAACTTGGTAAAAAATATGCAGACAAAAATCTGATCGGTATGTAAGAATTGCCTACCCAAAATTTCCTATTTGGGCCAGTGAAAAACTAATTGTGTACTTTGCAAAAGAAAATATTTGCGTGTCTATTCTCCAGCTTAACTTTTGAGAAAGTATGCAAAAATCGGATGGGTAGGCTAGTCTTGCCTACCACATATTTCCTATTTGGATACACTTGTGCGGGGGGGGGGGCGGATTGTGTACTTTGCCACACAAAAAAAGTGGGGAGGGAGGGAAGAGGTACTTTGCCACAAAAAAAAAGTGGGGAGGGAGGGAAGAGGTACTTTCAACAAGAACAAATTGTGATACAAGGTTTTAGTTGTGCATATTGGCGTACTCTGGCTTAAAACTGCAAAATACGAGAGAAAAAAACACGTATATGTAGGCAGGTGTGAAGTTGCTCAGTGCACCGTCAAAATGGGTAAAATTCTGTATCCTTAAATCTTCTGATGGTATGACTGTGTACCCTTAAATTATTGTGATAATTCTTTTTAAAGGTTCTTCATGGAGCCAGAGTCAACAACCCCCACCCCCCCTCCCCCCACCCCCTAACCCACCCCCAATTCTGCATACATTCAAATAATGAATACGTTCTAGCCAGCGGAAAGCCTAACCGTATTGACCTTTTGACCCCCACACGCACGCAGGTAGCACCGGACAGTCGGTGGTGTCGACAAACACAGGCATGTCGGGCACCATCAACTTCGGCGAGGCGATCCCGTCCGTATCGGCCGCCGGCGCCGCGCTCGCCTCGCTCTCGACCGCCATGGCGTCGGCCGAGCAGCAGCTGCAGCTGCTGCAGCAGAAGCAGCTACACCTCGCCAAGCTGCAACAGCAGAAGCAGAAGCTGGAGCAGAAGCTGGCGGAGAACAAGGGCACGGCGTCGTGGACGAGCCCGGCGCTGGTGGGGAACTGGACCTCCCCGTATAGCTCTGAGCTGCTGCCGCCAACCCCCAAGACGACGCCGCTGTTTAACACCCCGCCCGTCACCCCACCCTTCTTACACGTGTGTAACCAGATGCAGGAGGCGGCCGACCCGGGCAAGCCGCCCGTGTGGAAACCCATGGCCGCCGCCGCCGCCGCCGCCGCTACTGCCGCCTCTACCGCCGCCGCCGCTGCCACTTCTACCGCCGCCGCCACTAATACCGCCACCACCACCAACACCTCCTCTTCGTCGTCGTCATCGTCGTCGTCATCCTCTTCCAAGGTAAGGAGGGCATTCTTGGGTGTTGGATTACACAAAGGGATTATTTGGGGTTATTATGCACGATTGGGGAAGGTTTTTGAAATTGATTTGAGGTATTTTAATAGTCTTGGAAAACCAACTGATTAAATTAATTTTTTTAGAACAACAGTTTACTTGGCTATTGAGAGTGATGCCAATGTTTGTTCCTCGTTGTAAACAGTTTTTTGAGATGGGTTTCTTTTATATAAAACATTAATTAAAAGTTTGATCGTATCAAGCAAAAAGGACAGCAGAAATGTAAGGTCTAAAATATGCTTAGTTTACCCCAGTGCAAATTGGCCTTTTGCTGGTACAGTGTAACAGTTATTTTAAGGAAGAGCTGGTAGTACCAGTACTGTGTTAGGTCTTACGGAGTATATAACAATATAATAATATTCCCTTCCTTATCTTTATACTCGCTAATATGTTATACACGCACCCGCACACACACGCACACACACACACACACACACACGCACACACAAGCCGCCGTGTCAAGCCTTTAAGATGAATTCATCAAAATAGATTAAGTTGTGTTGTGCTGGAATTTTGGCTAGACTGAGAAAAACTGAATGACTCAGTTTGCATGGGTCTGTTTTTTTGTCAATCTCTGCAGGGAGCAAATGCTAAGGCAGAAGGAAGCCAACAGAAACTTCCACTTCCACAGACGCAACATTTGCTGCAGGCACCGCCCCCACAGGTGTTGGTCATCGAGCGTATGCCATCAGGTGAGCTTCTTTGCATTTGCGTTTGCATGTCTTTATTAATGTGTTTAAAGCAATGAGAGAAAGCAATCATGATATATGGACAGTTAATATAAATTTAGACGCAGGGATGGAATCAGTCAGACCAGACATGGTGGCCAAACCAGTAGAGCGCAAGCTTCTCGTGCAGAAGGTTGGGAGTTCGAATCTCAGTCGAGTCAAACCAACGATTTATCAAATTGATATTTGTCGCTACCTTACCTGGCACTCGGTGTTAATAAGATAGGACATGGACTGGTCAGGATACTGTGACTGTGGGATATTGGGTCATGGTGTCGGCAGCCTGGTCTCCCAGTGGGGCAGCACTATACAGTTGCCCCATCCTAATGTGACCTTAGATGTTTCCAGGACGTAAAACTCAAACAACCAACTATAAAGTTGCCATGAGTAGAACCTGTCTTGAAAGAACAGAATAGCCTAGTCACAGAGGATCTGCGTTTGGACAAAGGAAGAAGTGGGGATAAAACATCAGGAAATTTGGCATGGCCCAGAGGGCAGTAGAGAATAGGGAAAAATGGTTGTAAAGTCATCTGTGGCACCCCACAACTCGCGGTTAGTGATGGTGATGGTGGTGAGCGTGTAAATAAATGTACCACACTTGATGGTGTATTTGAGACGCCTGTTAACAACCAGTCCCGATAGTGCTGCCGTGCTAACGGTACCGTGCCCTGCGTGTGTTGTTTTGCTAGGTGCTCGTCGCTTCGTGGTGCTGGACTTTGGGAAGCCGGTGCTGCTGACGGACATGATCGTGCCTGCATGTGGAGACCTGGCCTCGCTGTCCATCGACACGTGGGTGATGGGAGAAGAGGTGGACGGCCAGCGCCTCGTCGTCTCCACCGACATCGGCATCAGGTCCCTGGTCATGAACGAGCTCATGCCACCGCCCATCTGCCGTTACCTCAAGGTGAGTTGGACTGCACAGTTATAGCGACTCGTGTACAGACCTGCCTACACATGATATATTTTGTGTATTTTGCACTGTAAAATTGCCATTAGTGTGAACTGTCACAAGTCGGTACCCGTTCTGATATCACCTTAGATGTTGCTATGATGTAAAACCGCACTGAAAAAAACTATTTAAAAAGAATTCTTAATTTTGTTTGTAATAAGAAATTTAAATGGGGGTATTTTGAATGCTGATAAAGTTTTAACTCTTTTTAAAATAAATCTTATTTCTGTTCATAATCGAAATAAGAATGTTTCTCCAAGTGCTGGGTGTGCTTTGAGTGCTGACAAGCCTATAGCTGCCATGTTAGTTTACATTGGTTTAAAAAAAACTTATTTCTGTTCTTAATAGAAATGAGAATGTTTCTCCAAGTGCTGGGTGTGCTTTGATTGCTGACCAGCCTGTGGCTGCCATGTTCCAGATTACAACAATAGGGCGGTACAGTGGCACCACGACACGCTCGCGTATCCCCATCGGCTCCTTCTATGGTCACACAACCATCCTGCCGTGGGAGTGTGATGTAAGCCAGCTGTCTGCCGTCAACACCGTGTCACCCAACCTGGCCGGTGTGGCGCTCGACCAGGCACAGATCCTGTCGCAGCTCGGCATGTTCATCTCGCTCCAAGAGGACATCCAGTGCCGCTACAGCCTGGCATGTAACCGGCTCACCAGCCTGCTCGCAGCCATCGACATCCCGCACAGCAACACTTCGCACACCAAGTACTACCTGAAGAAGACGAAGAAGAGTGACGAGGACCTCAAGATCCATCAGGCCTACCACGACTGCGTGCAGCTGCAATTGCAGCTGAACCTTGCGCAGCGCGCCATCGAGCGCCTGCAGCGAGCGCTTGGCATTCACCCTGTGCAGATGGGCGCTGGGCACAGTACGCAGATGCTGCTCAAGGCGGCGTCAACGGACAAGCTGCGCTGTCTAGCCGAAGAGCTGCTCGATACGCTGCTCAGCATGACCTACTCGAGCCCGACCATCCCACAGCTGCCACCTTCGCTTTACGACTCATTCACCCCGCTGGTGGCCGAAGAACTGTTTCGGCATGTGTGTGTGGCGGGCACCCGCCGCATGCAGCTGCATGCCGGCGTGCTGCTCGTGCGGCTATGTGGCAACCAGACCTGGTGGGGCGACTTCCTCGGCAATGTACTGCAGGACTACTTCGCCTCTGAACAGCCTGATGTCTTCCCACAAGACCGGTGAGTGAGTGGGCCATTTTGTCGGGCTGACTACCCCCGTGTACTTGATTAGCGAATGGAAGAATTTTAAGTTGCATAGTGTGATGGTTTTGCGTTTGTCATTTTCTCAGGTATATATATTAGGTTAATCATAATAATCTAACTTACTTTAGTTTGAAGTAACTTTGTTTGAATGTGACTAACTTAGGAAATATTTGAAAATTGATTTTGGCATGCTTGTCAAAACTGCAACCCCCATAGACTTCAGCAGTAGCATGTTCAATTAAATTGATGTTGTATTCCCTTCTATGTAGAAACAATTACTTAATAAGTGCACCAGTAACTAAGTTGGCTATGTTGGGTACAATCTAGATAAGTGTTTTGCTTTTGAAAATCTGCTTTTATCGGACTATGCAACTAAGTAAATTGTAGGGGGTCAGAGGTCAATCTTGTGGAATGTGGCTATTATATTATGTGAGTTAAAGACCAAACCCAGACTATATTATGAAGAGCCAATGGTAGCAGTCTTGGCATTCCGCCACCTCTACCCCTACTACCAACACCACCCCCACCATCAAGTTAAACTTAAAGTATCCAATCGTGGACATTTTGCTATGTGTGTTAAATGTGCTGGTCTGTTTGTTTTCCCATAGAGTCTTTCTTCTGGTGACTGCCCTCGGTCAAAAGTCGCTAGGTGGCGCTAGTGCCGGTGATGTGCTGGAAAGTATCCTTACTCTGCTCGCCAAGCTGTTGTCGCCGCTTCTAACGAATGGATTCCAGGGCTACTCGTCCTACAACTCAGGTATTTGAATTTGAAGTTGGGACAAATTAGTATTTTAATAAACTAAGCGTGCTTGGAAGACACAGTGCTGGTGCACTGACAGATGGTTTCTTCAATGGAAATAAAATGTCTCCCAAAATAAAATTTGATTAGGAAAAACTAAATGTATGTATATGCTAAAGATATGTAATCTGTTATGTAACAGGGTTAGTAATGGTCATAAAACAACTTAAACAGTATTAACTTTTGAAAATGCAAAAATTAAGTACTGAAAGGTCCTGCAATTATACAAAAAGTATTATAAGTCCTTGAAAATTGCTTCGGTGAGCACTACTTGTCCTTGTCCATGTGTGGTTATTGAAGATTGCCTATTATACAGAAATATGAAACATTTGATTCATAGGTAGCACCAAGCATGCTGACATCAGGAATCTAATTTTGTTTAGCTTGGCTTTTTCACCGTGTAACTTGTAACTTAAGCTTAAGGTATTTTTGTTGTTAGGCCAAGTTATTTTTTGTATGCATTAACTCTAGGTAGGCTTATGGGTTTTGGTTTTGCAACCTGTCCTTATATCAAGGTTGAACACTTGTTCTTTGAGCGAATACATTTGGATTCAATTTGAAATAATTTCTCATGGTTACTACAGACAGACAATAATTTTGGGCCGACCATGGCTGTCCTCCAAAGATTAGGTGAATTTGTCCCCACCTGATGGGCAGTAGAACTAGTAGAGCATGCTCGGAACTTGGAGTTATTGCATGCTGAAAAAGCTGTGGAATTGCTTCATTTTGGTCCTTAAAAACAGTTTTAATGGTCCTAGAAAGTACTTAAAAAGTCATTAGAAAAGAAGCCTGAAAAAGAGTGGAAACCCTGTGTAGATATAAATAATAGACATAGTTAAGCCTTCAAATTATCTATTATGTAAATATAAATAATACACAAAGTTAAATCTTCAAGCCATTTAGCCATTTATGCATTCGTACGCCACGATTTTCTATTTTTGACACTACAGCCATTTTAGGCCGAGCCCTATATTTCGAACTGGGTAATTAGAAATTAACATGTAATTTTCTAACTTGTAGTTTATTTTGATGTTGATTTGTTAAATTGTTTTGATGTTGATTTGTTTACTTAGCTATTGTCAGTTTGTGCTGATCATTTGAGTGTACAGGTAGGACGATCACCCGTAAAAGGCGATTCTAACCAAATCCACCCTATCATATTCAATGGTTAAATAACAAATAAAAGCGGTTTACTTTCAATTAGAGGTGCACCTTCCTACCAAGGCTTTAAGTCACTGATCAGAATGCATCTCACTGGCCAGGCCCTTGAACAAGCACCATAGAGTGGATCCTGTGCCCTGCCTTGCTCCCCCACCCCCTCCCTCCCTCCTTGTCCCCCCCCCCCCCCTCACTCAATTACTTACCTGAGCTATACCGTAATAGCAGCACAGTTTTTGCAGCGACCCACCATCTTCACCATAACACTGAACTTATTATGGCTAACCCAGTAAAACACTAACCCCATTCACAATCTACTAATATTCTCTATCTAAGTACCCACTTATCTACCTATTTATAATGTAATGTAAACGGCCAGAAGACCAGTGACTCAGTGCTGAAAAAATGTATATTCTGATGAATAAACTGTTTTACCCCCCACAAAAAGAAAAAAAAAGTTTCTCCAGGTGCTGGGTCTTTTTGAGTGCTGATAAAGCTGATTAAGTTTAAGGGTTTGTGTGTGTGTCTTATTTTAACTCATTTTTGTTCATAATAGAAATGACAAGTGCTGATAAGCCTGATTTTCTTCTTTTTTTTCTTGAAGATTTATACTGCCTATCATGGATAAGCCTGAATAGGCTTGTTTTCACCATTAGACAGTTTGTCGATAGAAAGCCCGAGCCTACACCTTTATCGACCCAAGGGATTTTTAACCTCCCACACCACATAGACATGGTATGAGATCAACTGGCCTTTGATGACGCTGTAAGTTATACACAGCGGTGGAAATACAAATTGGCAGAGGTGGGGGCACAGGGGAGGTTTTGGGGAGGCCTTTTTTTTCTTATTTTTGTTCGTAATAGAAATGATGTTTCTCCAAGTTCTGGGTGTGTTTGAGTGCTGATAAGTCTATGACTACCATGTTCCAGATTACAACAACGTATGTGTGACAGGGTTGGAGGCTGGTAGAATTATTTGTAAAGTAAAACCTCTCTAACCGACCACCTCCACAGATCGACCACTCTATATCCATCGCTTTATTTGGGTCCCAAACTATCGTCCATACGATACAATTGTAACAATTTTGTTTAATTCCATAAACCGACCATCTCCCAAAGTGGACCATTTAAAGTCGGTCCATGGTCGGTTGACTGTACTGTAGAGTAAAACCTCTCTAACCGACCACCTCCACAGATTGACCACTCCCCTATATCGATCGCCTTATTTGGGTCCCAACAATACCATTGTTACCATATTCTAACTCCCAAAACCAACCACCTCCCTAAATGGACCACTTAAGGTCGGTCACATGGTCGGTTGATTTAGAGAGGTTTGACTTTATTTGTTTATTTATTTATATTTGTTTATTTATTTATTTTCAGCCTCGCTGGATCTCTGTTTGATTGGATGGTTACTGCTCTTCCTGAGTCGGAACTTGGACAACACCAACATCTCAACGAACCTAGGGGATGACGAGAAGAACAAAGATAGCCAAGGTTCGTCGTTAATACCCTTAAACAGTGTGCAGTTTTGTGGGTGATGAAGTGTAGGGAGGGAGCGGGACGTAGCTCAGGCGGTAGAGTGTCCGGCTGTGAAGGTGTCAGTCATCCAATCGATCCTTCTCAGTGGAGCCATTTGCAATTTGGGCTATTTTCCATTCCAACCAATGGTCCACAACTGGTCCATCAAAGGATGTGGTATGTGCTGTCCTGTCTGAGAAAGTGCATATAAAAGACCCCTTGCTGCTTATTGAAAAGAGTAGCCTATGTGGTGTCAGCAGCGGGTTTCCTCCAAAGAAATATGTCAGAATGACCATATATTTTACGTCCAATAGCCGATGATAAAAATCAATGCGCTCTCGAGGCGTTGTTAAATAAAACGAGCTGTAATTAAGTTAGGGGTGTTTGGTTGTGTTTGGGTTTTATTGGCGCACACACCAGGAACAAATAGTGTAAATGTGTAAATATAATCGTGAAATCGTATTACTACACAATTTTAAAAGAGGCTACATTTGTAGGAATGAAAAAGCCTTTATCAGAATTAGATAATTGATTTTATTAATAGGAAATAAAAAGATATGATTTACAATCATTCTTCTTATATCCTTGTGCTAATGTGCGATTTGGAAACTTGCGAGACGGAACAGCAAGAGTGAGGGTAGGAAGTCCCATTCAGGGGTGTCACTTGTAGTAGGTACTCCAAACATAGGACTGGATGCTGATGCTGACTCGCCATTGGGAAAAATAGACTTGCTCTCAGCACACCACCCCTCTTTGAAAGTTGTGTATTGTGAGTGACTGCATCAGAGCTAAAAATAACTACTTTCACAGTAAAGTAGAGATCACTAGCTTTAGTTTTGTATCCATTATGGCCAATTTCAGGTGGTAGCAATTTGAAAAATTGAGGTTTGAAAACTTTGGAACGATCATAAAACATGATTCCAGGAAATATTTTTCGTGAAAAATATAATATTACATAGAAAAATTCTTTCTCTACAAATCTGTGTAGATTGTTAACCACCATTTAGCACTCACTCTCAGCAGTTTGGACTTAACCATAGAATGGGTATGCTAATAAAGCAATCAAATTTTTTAGATTTTTTTAATGTGCATATAGCTTAAAGACAATGTAATCACATTATAGATATTTGCATTCTGATCATTTCAATATCTCAAATAGAATCAGAGATATTAATTTTCTAAAGATTTGATCATGGACAGTTAGTGAAAATTACATGATTTGCCATGTTTGATGTCAAATTGCTCAACAAATATTTATTTTCACGGTCTGAAAAAATTGAGATTCAAATTTGTACTAGAAATAATAAGTTAAAAGAATAATGATGTGATTAAAATGTAATTTGCCTTCATTAGGCAGCTTCAAACGTCAGGATTTAAAGCATTTGCAGAATCATGAAAAATTTGTGTGAAATTAAGGGAAAAAATTAAATTTAAAAAAATTCATAACACAGGGACTAACTGAGCAATTTTCCATTATTATATATATATTTGTAATCAGATTGATAAGAGCTTTCCAACTGTACCATTTGCAAATTAACTTCATAAAAAGAAAAATTCAGTTTGGAGTACCTACTTGTAGATAGGCTTAATGCAGGATTGTGATTTTTCTGCCAATTAGCTAATTTCAAAGGTATTATTGAAATTGGTCATTATTATTAAGTGTTACTTTGTATTCAAATAAAGAAGGGAAAAGTGGTGAAAATACTACTTTTAAGGCCTTTTAAATGCACGTGATAATTAAGATGAATTTATTTTTGACAAATTCCTGTCAGTTACTCTTGTGGAATTGTTTTCGCCACTTTTGAGTAGGTTGTATAGAATTTTAGTATTCGTGTGTTTTCTTGAAAATGTTCTTGAATCTGGTGGGCAACATTTTATTTGAACCCTGACTTGACCTTGCTAAGTTACAAAATAAATCCTACTTCACACAATGCACATATCTTTTAGTTCAAACAAACTACATTGGTGTCATGTAGTCTGCAGTTTTAGCAAACACTAAAACACTGCGCACGTCAAGCGAATGTCCAGTTGGAAACCTAGACCCGTCGCTGGCTTACTCAGGAAGCAGCTCGAGTATCAAAACGTTGCGTGTCTCCTTTGAAATGTTCTTGAATCTGGTGGCCAATATTTTGTATGAACCCTGACTTGACCTTGCTAAGTTACTAAATAAATCCTCCTTCACGAAATGCCTATATGGTTTAGTTGAAATAAGCTACATTGGTGTCATATAGTCTGCATTTTAGCAAACACTAACACACACTGCGCACATCAAGCCAATGTCCGATTGGCAATCTAGACTCATCGCTGACTTATTCAGGAAGCGCCTCGAGTCGGTGGGACTTCATCCAGGGCGAGTCGGCCATGCAGAACAGCCGCATGTCGAGCAGGTCGAGCAACTCGAAGCTGTACAGGAGGAAGCTGCAGAAGCGCCTCATGCACCACAAGCAGCAGCTAATGGACCTGCAGGCTGCCAAGAAGAGCTTCATCTCCTCACAGGTCAGTAGCGGGCGCTTCTCTTTTAGTGGTTGAACGGACAGGATGGCCAAATGAGTTGGGCGTCGAGCGTCCATCTCCCATTTTGGTAGACGGTGAAATTTACAACCTGGTCGAGTCAAACCAATTGTAATATTTACTGGAATGCCCGGCCGTCTGAGCCCCAGAAATATCACTTACTCTTCCCAGGTGCGTTCTGACAACTGTCTGTCAGTTCACACCTGATGCCCATCTCCAACAAACTCAGGGGGGGGGGGGGGGGGGGACACCCTAATATGGGCAGCTGTCACTCAACCCCAGCTGAAGGTGGTGTCCATAATGGATGCAGAGTGGCTGGGTGTGCTTGCCCATCAGCCCTGTGGTAACAGGTAGCTGCAGACAGTTACAACAAACATATTAAAAATGTCCTTCTCCTCCACTTGCACTCTTACTGGTGCATAGAGGGAACATTTCACCAAACATTAACTGTCTCTTATATAGGAACATCTCGTATAATCTCAGGCACTATGTATTAACATATTTTTCACATAGCCTAATATGTCACACAGTGAGTGGGGCACCAATTGCTTTTCTATTACATAACCTTGGTCCCCACTCCATCGCCCAAGAATAATAATGCTCTCTGCCAATATATAATTCCGAACCGAAAATCCGTATATTTTTACACAATGACTCAAAAATTTATACTTGTCGCTTCCTAGCCAGGCGCTCAGCATTATTAGGATATGACAAGGACTGGTTGGCTCAGTGTCAGGATAATGTGACTGAGTGGGATATCAGGTCATTGAGCTGGTGGCCTGGTCTCCGAGTGGGGCAGCACTATAAAGTCATCCTGATATGACCTTAGATGTTGCCAGAACGTAAAATTCCAACAATGAACCAACTCTGCTAGTGGTTAAGACACTATGCCCCAGTCGTGGAAATTAGTATTCTAAAAATGAGTAATAGTTGGATCTGATATGTGGGTCGTTCTCAGAATCTGTGTGTACCACATGCTTGGTTTCCATGTTACATTGTTAATGATTTTGCCTTTTTATGGGGGGAGGGGTTGTAAGTCAGTTTTTGTTGACTGTGTATTAAATATGTTAGCAATACTACAATCTATGCCACAAAATGTATCCCAAATATGCATACATGATTTTGTGCTAAAGAGAAAAATTAGGGATCGACACCATGCATCTACCCAAATGGGTTTTTCAACTTTTTTCTTTTAAAACACAATTTTTTTTGCTTAACTGTAATCAATAAAATCTTGTTGGAATGTGTTGTGTTTGTTAAAATGATGTTATGAATGTGTGTGAAAATGATGTGTAACTTATAAAAATATTACCTATGTCTGCTGACATAAATTAAACTTGACCATCTTATGACATATTAGTTTAAAAGGAAACCAGTGACAATAAATCTGACTGGCTTTTTGCTGTGAATATAGCCTTTGCTGCCAGCACTGCGCGGGGGGTGGGTGGGGAGGGGGAGCACAATCAATCAGGGATCTCCGCGATTTCACGGGGTTCCGCCATTTTTTATTAACGTTAAACAAAATACCAAGGAATCAGTGACAACAGTTGGGTATTTCGAATCCTGTTCTTATATAACCTTAGGTATTGCTAGAACATAAAACCAAGACAAGAATGAGGTATAAGTGGGCGATAACATAAGTACAAAGATAGTTGGAACCTGATTCTGGAACCTGTTTCCGTGACTGCTAATCCTATGGGATGTGAGATCCGCTTTTTCACGGAAATTCGCCATTGGTGTGATAAACTCGTCTTGTTTTCCGCTTTTTTTTACCGGAGACCACTTTCGTCCCTGATGTCAATCTATTAATTGATCAATTATCAATCTATTAATCAATCAATCATTTGTTACAGGTGGACAAGACGGCGTTCACACTTACAAAGGAGGTGGAGGCACTCATGAAGCAACAGGAGCAGTTCTTTAAGAAGCAACTGAAGCAGTACTCCTCTAAGGTAGGGCGGCCTTTTTTTATGCCTACTCAGGTCACGTGCATCTATTGCAACTGCGTCGATTGGCTTTTAGTTATAGCGTTTAGTTTTTGTTACATTAAAGCTGCATAGTCCGATGAAAACATCTAATTTTCAAAACCAAAACAATTATTTAGATTTGATTCTACATATCTTACTGGTGCACTTTTAAAATATTTGTCACCACACAGAAGGGAATACTGAGGCAATATAAATTTAATAAGAACCTGCTATAGCAAACGACAATAGTGAAGACTTGACATGCTTTTCAAAATTAATTTTGCTTGTTTGCATTTCAAATATCTCAAAAGCCATTTAAAATAAGTTACTGCCAACTGAAGTTAGGTAGATTCAGGGATGAAAGATCTCCGCGATTTCGCGGATTTCCGAGATTTTCCCTACTAATAGGCCTACGTTGTTCAAACGTCACAGCACCATAAGTGTATACTAATAGTTGTTTAATGCCGCAGCACCATCAGCGTATACCAATATCAGACTCGACTTCCGGAAATTTTCCGCGATTCCCTAACAATGCTAAGCGTATGGGAAAATTTCCGCTTTTTTTGCCGTAGCCCACTTTCATCCCTATAAGATTATAGGTAACGACCAGAAATCCAGAACTTTTAGGTAACTATCAGAAATCCTTTGCGTTATATGCTGCCAATAGTGTATTCAACAACTATTGTTTGCTCTTAATCTTTCGATGAGCCTGTCTCAAAAGGTGCTAACTAATCAAAAAAATTGTGTGACACAAAACAGCACAGAAATGGTTACACTGAAAACACAAGGACATTTGCTTCAAATCAATATGTATTCTATTGGGATTATGAAACACCATAAATCAGTTTATTCTGAGCAAATGCATAAGCAGATAGAATGTTGATCGTTACAATGGACAAAGTTTTGTCCCATATTACTTATCACCTTTTGAGACAGGCTCAGATACTCTATATACCATTTTTGTGTAAGTAATCACAAATTGAAAAATGGCTGGAAGACCACTGCTTTGGCACTGACAAAAGAAGTTATTCAGCAGAATAAACACATTTATAACAACAAATGGAGGAAAACCACATCCCAAACTGTGGAAAACGCATGTAAGCAATTCTTCATGGAAGAAACAGGGATGAAAGATCTGGGGTTTTTTGTGTGTGGATTTAACAAACCTGCCATTGGTGTTATTTCTCAAGTATTTGGGCAATCTTTCTCCACCTATTACTTAAAGATTACCGGATATCAGGTTTCATATAGTCCTCCTCGACCATAATGACCGATGGTTATAGACTGCTTAGAGAGTATTTTGCTGTTATTGTTGTGGCCCGATTATCAACTACTTTGACACCGACTATATTTGATATCGGAGACCACTTTCATCCTTGACTATAATCAAAATAAACCAAAAGTAAAGGGTGGAAATTGAAAGGGTTTTTGAAGAAGAAGAAAAGAATACCGGACGCTGTGGCCGAATCAGCAGAGTGCAGGCTTCCTGTGCAGAAGGTTGATAATTTGAAACCCAGCTGAGTCAAAATGATGATTTTAGAAAATTGATATTTGTCACTACCAAGCCTGGCGCTCATCATTAATAGGATAGGGCAAGGACTGGTCAGCTCAATGTCAGGATAATGTGACTTGAGTGGGAAATTGGATCATCGTGCTGGTGGCCTTGGTCTCCCAGTCTCCCAGTTGGGCAGCACTATAAAGTCACCACAAGTACGCACTATCACAAGTCAGTACCCCATCCTGATATGACCTTAGATGTTGCCAGGACCTAAAACTCCAACAACAAACCAACCAAATCCTGAAATGACCATAGATATTGCCAGGATGTAAAACCCCCAAAGAACACATACAGACAGGAAGGGAAAAAACTAATTTCTTTTATTAAAAAAAAAAAGGGAAAAAAATTATTTACATTGTCGTTAAATGTTGGGGGTACAGCACTTCAAGGACATCATGCAGATTCGGAGGACAGACGGGGAGCTGCTGAAGAAGCTGCCGAAGGACGGCGCCGGCGGCGGGACGGGGCCGGACGGAGGCGAGGTGGAGGGCGAGGCGCACATCGTCGTCAGCCGCCACAAGTGCATCCCGGTCGTGCGCGGGCTCGTCGCGCTTCTACTCTCTATGGACTTCACCTGCAACGTCGATCTCTTCCTCATCACCTGCAAGGTCAGCGGATATACCTTTAAAAATCCCTCTCTCCCCTGCACTCCCTCTCCCCTGCTCTCCCTCTCCCTTTCTCCCTCTCTCCCCCTCTCTTTTACTCTCTTTCCTGCTCTCTTTCCTGCTCTCTTTCCCTCTCCCTCTTCCTCTCTCTCTGCCCTGTCCCTCTCCTCCCCTCTCTCCTCCCCTCTCTCTTCCCCCCCCCTCCTCTCTCCCCCTCTCTCCCCCCCCCTCTCTCCTCCCCTCTCTCCTCCCCCCTCTCCTCCCCTCTCTCCTCCCCTCTCTCCTCCCCTCTCTCCTCCCCTCTCTCCTCCCCTCTCCCCTTTCTTCCCTCTCCCCCTGTCTTCCCGCTCCCCCTGTCTTCCTCTTTCCCTCCCTCTCCCTTCCACTCCCCCTCTCCCTCTTTCCTCATCTCCCTCTTTCCCCATCTCCCCGCTCTCCCTCTCCACCTTTCTCGCCCGCTCTCCCTCTCCCCTTTCTCCCTCTTCCTCACTCTTCCCCTCTCTTCCTCTCTCCCTCTTCCCCTCCTCTTCCCCATCTCTCCCTCTTCCCTTCTCTCCCTCTCCCTCTTCCCCGCTCTCCATATCCCCCTTTTACCCCTCTCCCTCCCCCCACCCTCTCCCCCCTCTCTCTTTACCTCTACCTCTCTCCCCTCCCACATCCCCCCTCCACATTCCTCTCCCCATTTCCCCCTCTCCCCCTGTCTCCCTCTTCCTCTCCCTCTCCCTACAATAAATTTTCAATAAATCCCCCTGTATCTATTTTGAAAATAGATCAAATGTAGGGAATTACTTCGGTCTTTATAAAAGTTGACGCTTTTATCGGATTATGAAACCTTAAGAATGCACTGTTCACCAGACCATGACTATTTGTGTGCAAACTAACCCGATGCCTGCTGCAGGTGGTTGCGCGCCTGACCAATGTGACGCGGCCCTCTGTGGTCCTCTCCGAGGTGATGAGTCAGGAGGAGCTGGAGAAGCTGATGCTGCTGTGCTGCCATCTGGAATACAACCATGGCAACATCAGCTGGGGCGGCTCGTGGGCGGCACACTCCATCACCTGTCTACTGCAGGACATCCTTGACGGTGAGCATGTGGGCAAGGCCTCACCGAAACATGTTTTAATTGCACGCTGTCAAGGCAGTATTCTAGCGGTTGTCATTGGGATCTTGCGTAGCATTAGTAATCGTAGTTTGGTGCAAAGTGATGGGATGATATCCTATGAATATAGGAATTGTCTGCGAATATATGTAGGGGGGTAATATCTGATGAATATAGCAATTATCTGTGAATGTAAGGAGGGATAGCTTATGAATATAGCAATTGTCTGCAAATGTAAGGAGCGGTACTATCTGATGAACATAGCAGTTGTCTGCAAATGTAAGAAGGGATACTGTGATGAATATAGCAATTGTCTTCCAATGTAAGTAGGAATAATATCTGTTGAATATAGCAATGTCTGTGAATGCAAATAGACATAATATATGTTGAACATAGCAATTGTTTGCGATGGTAAATACGCCATCGCACCACTGGAGTCAGTGGAAACCATGATATTGTGATGTCTCTTGTACATGTGTTATGTAATTACAATGGTGTTTTCTGCTTGATCGAATTACATTCCCAATGCATGATGTCAATAGTTCTTTAGTAATTGGCAAGTATATGTGCAGTAACAAAAATGGAAATGACCTGATGCCACGTACTTGTTGAGTAAGGTCGGTGGGGTGATTTCAAATACACCTCAGATTTTAGCTCTGGCCCATTTGAATACGCTGTGTTTTGTAGGTAAACCTTGCCTATCACATTGAGTCACACTGATTTAAAACAAAATTGTATTGCTACCAAATTTGGTCTAATTTGCGTAATTTACATGGTATGGTTGTAGAGCGGCACTAACAAAGTATTCCTATTATGTTCACATGCGGATGGTAGGGAGTTCGAAACCCAGACGGCTGGACGTGGTGGCCGAATCGGTAAAGCACAGGCTTCTCGTGCGGAAGGTCGGGAGTTCGAATCCCGGTCTAGTCAAACCAATGATCTACAAAATTGATACTTGTTGCTACCTAGCCTGGCACTCTGCATTAATAGGATAGGGCAAGAACTGGTTAACTCAGTATCAGGATAATCTGATTGAGTGGGATATCAGGTCATCGTGCTGGCAGCCTGGTCTCCCAGTAGGGCAGCACTATTAAGTCGCCATGAGTGCGCACCGTCACGAGTCGGTCCCCCTCCTGATATGACCTTAGATGTTGCCAGGACATAATATTCCAACAACCAAACAACCAACCGTCCATTGTGCTTGCCATACCTACCTACGACAACTAATTCATCATGTGGCGCAGGACCAGACAGGGTGGCCGAATGAGTTGAGTGTCTGTCCCTTGTTTTGGGTTTGTTTGTTTGTTGTTTTACGTCCATCTAAGGTCCTATCAGGACAGGTACCGATTTGTGACTGTGCACTCATGGCGACTTTATAGTGCTGTCCCACTGGGAAACCAGGCCGCTGGCACCATGACCTGGTATCCCACTCAGTCACATTATCCTGACACTGAGCACACTGATCCTTGCCCTGTCCTAATAATGCTGACTGCCTGGCTAGGAAGCGACAAGTATCAATTTTTAAGTCACTGGTTTGAGTCGACCAGGGTTCGAACCCACGATCTACCAGCACGGGAGACGGACGCTCTAACTCATTCGGCCATCCCGTCTGGTCCCCCTGTTTTGGGAGATCGGGGGATCCAAACCCATGAGATCGTGGGTTCGAACCCTGGTCGAGTCAACCTAATGATCAGCCTGTCACTCAGCATTACTAGGATAGGGCAAGGACTGGTTCGCTCAGTGTCAGGATTATGTGACTGAGTGAGATATCAGATCATGATGCTGGCAGCCTGATTTCTCAGTGGGGCAGCAATATAAAGTTGCCATGAGTGTGCACTGTCGGTACCCGTCCTGATATGACCTTAGATGTTGCTAGGATGTAAGACAACAAACAAACATCATGTGGCGCGGTTAGTTATCCGCTTGAAGCTGTGACTGACCTTTCACGTGTCTTTTATCCAGGTGAGAGACTGTATCCGGCCAGTCAAGCCTACAATGAGGGGATCACAGACGACGAGATGTCCGCCACCTGCATGGATACTGAGGCATCCATGCAGGTGGCGTCGGCGGTTCTAGCCACGGACCTGGACCAGGCCGCCACTACAGACAAATGGGGCAACTTCTTTGGTAAAAATTTCCTTTTAATATCTCTTTTGATGCTTTCATCGTAGGCCTTCAAATAACTATTGTCTTGCAAATTAATTTCTATGTTCCTGTTTTTTTGGGGGTGCAGGGGGGGTTTCCCCCATATCTTTTGTATTCCCACCCACCTAGTCGGGTTCCAGTACCCATAGTGGTTGCTAGGTGCCATCTGAGTGCAATTAGATAGTTACTTAGAGTTGTATATTCCGATGGGTTTTGAGTTTCCGTCATTTTCTGAGATAAGTATATATCAGAGATGAAAGACCTCCGCGGTTTCGCGGATTTCCAGGATTTCTTAATTAGCGTTAAACAAAATTCCCAAAGATGGGATGTATGTAACAAGAGTTGGGTGGTTCGAATCCCATTCTTATATGACCTTAGATGTAGTTAGAACATAAAACCTAAGCCAGAAAGTGTTAGATATGGGTAATTGTTATAATCTACCTTACTTTAGTTTGAAGTAACTTATTTTAAATAGTTAACTTTGGAGATATTTGAAGTGCAAACATGCAAAATTAGTTTTGGCAAGCTAACACTGTATGTTTCTGCAGTAATAGGTTCTATTATATTGCCTCAGTATTGAACTATTCCCTTCTATGTGGTGACAAATATTTAATAAGTGCACCAGTATCTGATGTTTTCATTGGACTATATACATCTTTAATTAATGGTGACCTTTGTGGGAACAAAGGCCAGGGGACCAGACTAACACCACCTTCATATCTAGAAACTTATTACTATAGTAGTACCTGTTTACAGCAATCACTGTGATCTTTGCTATATGCGAACAATTTTTTCAATTTAACTGCATCAACATTACACATAGTTTCAACAATTTGGTCAGGACTCCAGGGTCTTAACAATTGAAATCTCTTTATGGTTAAAAGGTTAAATTTCATGAGCATCTGGGAGCGCTGCCCCCTGGGCTTCCTCCATTGTGACTCCACCCCAGACCGTCCGCCTGACTTTCAGCGTTATTCGCTGATGACCAATCACATCCTTGGTTTTTTAAAAAAGAACTGTAACAACCATGGCTGTCAATTCCAGGTTCGGAGGGCATGATAGCAAGTGGCGGTAAGGACGACGGTTACAAGCTGGACAAAGAGTCCTCCTTGATCGTTGACATGATACTAGACGAAGAGGAGTATGACGATGAAACCAATGCGAAGCTGCAAGAATACATCATGGGTGAGGTGATGATGAAGCCGCCACCGCCAGAGAAGCTGTGCCACATGGTCTCCTCCAACATCGGCAACATCGGTTCTGCCGCAGCAGCAGCAGCGGCGGCAGCAGCAGCAGCAGCGGCAGCAGCAGCAGCCGCCGCCACTTCCTCCAAGGGCCAGGGGACTGTCAACTGGGGATCGCCCGCAGGGTGGGTCTTAAAAGACTTGTCATTACCAGGCACCAGCCAGCACGTGGTCGCTCTGAAGCAGGCCATCAAATCGGGCTTTGTACCGCCCCATTTGCTCGCCTTCAAGGGCCCTGTCCCCGGGCAGTGGGAAACTCTACCAGGGTCAGTGTCAGCGGTGGACGATCAGTCCCTTCTGTACTTTGTTCTTGTGCTTCTTTTGGTGGTGATGAGCGGGTGTGAATCTGTCTTTCTGTATATCTGTTTGTCTTTCTGGCTGGCTATCTCTACCGACCTACCTACCTATCTATCTGTCTCTATCTGTATCTAACTATGTCTACCTACCTACTTATCTATCTATATCACTGTTTATCTGTCTATTTCTACCTACTTACATATCTATTTCTCTACCTATCTGTCTATCTATTATATATCTACCTACCTATACAACTACCCATGTATCTACTTACCTACTTACCTACCTCCCGACCACGTTCTCCCTACCTACCTACCTACCTACCTACCTACCTCTCTACCTCCCTCCCTCCCTCCGTACCTACCTACCTACCTACCTATCTATACACACACGGGGCGGCCATGACGGTTGGTGGCCAATGCTGCCTTGTTCATTGTTGGACCATTTACTCAACCGCCTCGGCATGCCTTCCCAAGTTTAATTAAGATGGCTTTATTTTGTTATAGCAAATTAGTATTATATGTTAAGTATAAACCATCAATTAAATAAGTAATGGTGGTATGATTGCACATTGCTATTATAAAGCTACATAGTCTGATGAAAACATAGACACTTAGTCATTTCTGCATAGAAGCAATCCTAAATGAATTCAACAAAACCTGTCACTGCTGATGCCTATAGCATTTCATCATTTTGGTGTGCTTTCACAAATTAATCTAGCATGTTTTCACTAAAAAATATTTCCAAAGTTCACCATTTAATATCAAACCTACTTCAAACTGAAGTAAGGAAGAGAAGGATCAACATGATATATTTATCTATTAAAAATTATATATATGTGGTAGAAACTCAAAACCATAGAATTATGTAACTTTAAATAAGATGGTGTGGGACCTACTTTCTGTTAGCTGACACTATGTAGTTTTATAGTGGTAAGCGACATTTCGAATCACCCAATAAGCACAACCCCGCCCTCCTATGCTTTATTACAGAAACTTTGATCAGGAAGATAAGAAGCACAAGTTTGAGTTGTGGAAGAATAAGCTGGCCAGCATTGTTGCCAGCAAGTCCAATGTTGTGCCGCAGGGAATCTCAACCGCAATGGACGCCCGGCTTGAGAACAGTCTGGAACTGACGTCGGAACTCCGCCTTAAGGTGACTAGCAACTGGCATGCCTCTTGTTTGCGACTATTTCACGCCATTCTATTTTCATACCCAGAGCTGCCAATCGTTGCGATTTCTGCGGAATCATTTTACGATTTTCTGTCTTTCATTGAGCCTTATGATAGGCCTACTCTGAAAACTACGGTAAATTCCGCTTACCCCCCACCCCCCCGTCACACACACACACATACACACTAGGCCATTAAGTCAACAAGGTTCACTCAAATTGCCCATATGGTGGTTTACTGTGATACGGTAGAGTTTAAATGTTGTGGCCCCATATTACACCCACTGTGTGAATACATAATACATATATGATCTGCTGTATCTGCCTCATCACTGTAGTGAAGAACCCATTGTTTGCGTCTTCCACCCTAGGTGATGGTGTCGATGGAGACTGACAGTGTGCAGAATGCCATCAGCGCCCCGTTGCCAGCACCGGTGCCCGGCCTGCTGCACAACTACAGCCAGCCGACACTGCCCACTGATGACGAGCAGCTGTCGCAGGCTGGCCTCACTCAGGCGGCGAACACCCCGGTCATTGCCTCGCAGCAGATGCTCAGCGTCTGCTTCAACAATCTGTTTGCACAGCTGTCATTGCAGCGGGTTAACATCGACTCGCTACTGCTCGCCTATCTGACGCTGAACGATGACTCAAACAGCGACGACAATGCTCAGGCCACATTCTACCCTTCCAAGGTAAGTGAAGGGTAACCCATTGTGGTGTATGGTTGTTAGAACATAAAACCCCAATCACTTATTCCATGGTCTGTACGAGGCCTGGAAAGTCTTGAAAAAACTTCATTTGCCCCATTTCAAGGCCCTTAAAAGCCTTGAATTTAACCTATGTTGGGTAATAGTCTTGAAAAGCCTTGAATTCCATTAAAATGTTGCCACTGATTTCTGAAATTGGCATTTGCCATTGCTGTTTTTTCCTGAAATCCAAATGAAAATAGTCTTGAATTCCTATTAAAAAAACAGCCTTGAAAAGCCTTGAAATAGCATTGAATTCCATATCTTCACATGTGTATGGACCCTGCTCTCCCCACATTGCATCTAATACACATATGGGGTAACCGGCCATACCCTTCGACACAATAGCTATTTATATTTATCGCATTAAACACATTGGCGATCAATCCCTTAACCCGGAAGCCTGCTTGCCCTTGTAGACGCCAAGCATTCCGCTGAGCCCACAGTCAGTGATCAGCCTGCTGGCAGCGCTCGCCTGGTCGCCCAATGTGCCGGTGCGCACCTGGGTGCTGTCCTTCCAAGTGCTGACGCTGCTCGCCAACCTCAAGTGTCCAGGCAACTCGAGCTCGGGCACACCATCAGCCGGTCAGGCGCAACCCCCGTCACCGCACGGCGACAGGTGGTTGGCCGCAGTCATGGTGGCTGACCCGAACATGATGACCGTGCTCATCAAGTTCCTGTCCGGCACATCGCTGCACGGGCCCGTCATCTCCAACCACCAGTACACGCAGGTAAGTGGCTCAGCCCTGCGTGTACCTTGCATGTGGTGAATTCTTTGTCGGTCGGGGTCATGTCCGGTGAAGGGGGCGGGCTCAGACGCATGCAAATACATATAAGGCTGGATACAAGTTCTCGGTTCAAAGATGATGGGAATGTTCCTATTCTATTCCTCTTCAGTTCACCCTCTACCCTCCTCCCCTCCTCCCCTCCTCCCCTCCTCCCCTCCTCCCCTCCTCCCCTCCTCTCCTCCTCTCCTCCTCTCCTCCTCTCCTCCTCTCCTCCCCTCCCCTCCTCTCCTCTCCTCTCCACCTCCTTCTCTCCTTCTCTCCTCTCCTCCCCTCCTCCCTTCCTCTCCTCCCCTCCTCCCCTCCTCCCTTCCTCTCCTCCCCTCCTCCCCTCCTTCCTTCCTCCCCTCCTCCCCTCCTCCCCTTCTCACTTCTCCCCCCTCCCCTCTCCCCTCTCCCCTCTCCCCTCTCCCACTCTCCCTCCCCTCCCCTTACTCTGTTTGATTCACCCAGTTATGTTTGTTAACATAACCATCACTGCAAAATGAAAATCGATAATTTTGGCTTTCACAGCCAGTGTTGCTCAGCTTCATAGAAGAGCTGATCCTTGGTACCTAAGCAAAGACTGGTTAGCTCAGTATTAGGATAATGTGACTGAGTGGGATATCGACTCATTTTGCCGATGGCCTGATCTCCCAGTGGGTCAGCACTATCGTGTCTCCATGTGTCCACACTGTCATGAGGGTTGTACCCACCCTGATGAATATAGATGTTGCTTGGACATAAAACCCAAACAAACAGAGCTGGTCCTAGCTACTTCGGAGTGCTATTCCTTTACATGTGGCTTCACCGCTTGCTCTCAGGTGGGTCCAACGACAGTGCGTGCCTTCCAGGAGCTGTTGTCTCGGCTCCAGCTTCGATGTGCAGAGGAGAACAAGAAACATCTGAAGGAGCTCATGCTGAAGCTTGTCTACACGCTAGCAGCAGAAAGGTGGGTTGTGCAGTGCATAATTTGTTAGCTGGCATTACAGAATTCTGCGCATCTTGTAAACCATTGAATATCATTGGGGGGGTGGGGGGGGAGGAGATTTAAACCACAATTTGTCCATGACTTGAATAATCAATGAATTTGGACTATTTGAAAGTCATGGAATTTTGAAAAATTCAGACTGAAGTGACCAACCGGTACTGGGACAGGAAGCACCTGCTGACCAGCTGCCTTTGCTTACCTGTCCCCACAAGCAATAGGGCTCCAAGCCGTTCCAACTGCACACAGTATACAACCTTCCAGAATCAGTACAAACCATTACAAACTCATCTGATCCGATTATATAATATTTGCATGAAGGTAAACATACGTACACATTAAAATATAGAATTTCTCTTAAATGTGAATTTGGTTTTGCTACTGACTAGGGGAAATTTGGTTTTGTTTCTGACTAGAGGACCTGTATACAACACGCTAATCGTTGCACCCTCAACAGGGTACAGGCGAGTTCGTAATCCCAGCGGCGCGGTGCATTGTGGAATGTGTGAAAGCAAAACAAAGCTGTTTTAAGTCCACAAATTTTAGTCAGAGAGTGCAACTATGGAATTTATTAGTTTGTTACTACACATTTCTGTTTGTAAAGCTAGAATACCAAATTAAAAGAATATAATAGATTAAGATGTGAATTTTGTGTCTACCATTGTATTATTTAAGACTCATCACACATTTTACACTTGCAAATGATGTTTGGAGAGTTTGACCTTGAGTGTTATGTAACCAGAAGGGTGTGTTTTCAGGGGTGCTTTCCATAGTGGCCTCGGTCCGCTGGACGCACAGTGTAAGCTGCTAGAGCACATGTTGGACCAGACATATGACCACGTGGATGTGTCGAATGCCATCAGCGTCCTCGACTCGCTCTCAGTGCTTGTGCACCAGCACATCATCGGGCAGGAGAAGGTGGTGTGCCGCAGCTCAGCCGAAGACAACATCAGCGCACGCTCCTGCTTCTGTGGACTCTTCACGAGTGTGCTGCGCTCCAGTGACTCGCGTACTGCCATTGGTGAGGCAAACCGCGATGTGCTCATGTGCCACCTGATGAAGCTGGTGAACATGTTGATACAGATCCCGCTAGCCGGGCGCAGCAACGGTGCCAGCAGTAGTCAGCCACAGCAGCAACAATTGCATCTGCATCAGCATCATCATCATCACCGAGTGCCAGGGAACAGCAGTAGCATGGTAACCAGTTACGTCGACATGCCGGCTGACCTTCCCATGGACCACTTGGGTGAGGACAGTCCGATGACAGATGCAAACAAACTGAACCAATCTCTTGGAGCCTCTTCAAGCCGCGTGGCTGCCCAGGGAGCCGTGCCCTGCTTGGATAATGAGCGGGGCGGCGAGACAGACGAGCAGAAGAGCGAGACGGCTGCGAGTGCGGGGAACCTGCAGGCAAAGAAGTTGCGCTCGTGCTCACACTTCTCTGATGTGCTGCATCCGGACTCTGACCGGAAGGACGCAACGCTATCTGATGTAGTGCTCTCCCACCCGCAGATCATGCGCCACCTGCTGCAGGCGCTCAGCTGCTGCAACAGCAACACGATGGCCATGATCCTCGGCAGCAGTGGGTTGCAGGGCAATATCCAGGAGGCGTTCGCTGGCATCGATCCGCTCTCGGTAGGCGATGGCATCTTCCAGATCCTGTGCACGCTCAACAAGAAGGCAAGCGATGTGCGCCTCGTGCTGAAGCCGCTGTTGGACTACCTCGGCTCGGGTTTCCACAGCTCGCAGCAAGCTGGTATCTGCCGGCTGTCGGAGCCGCTTCTCTGGTTCATTCTCAACGTGCTCGACTGCGAGTGGGCTATCCGTAGTTTCCTCACCATGAGTAAGTAGGCTACTGTTTAATGAATAATGTTAGATTAGTTAACGAAAGCTTTTTCTTTTTGTAAATTTGTACGTATAATTCATATAGGACATTTTTGTTTATTCAGCGCTGAGGCACTGGTATTTTGGCCATGGTTATTTTAGTTATTTACACATTTCTTTGGGTAAATGGCAATGTACCCAAGCATGGTACTAGGAGCGCTACTCCCGATACATGCAATAAAATGTTGTAAATGCTATTGGGGTATTATATATAAGTACTGAATAATTAGAAATGAAGTAAGTCTTATTTAGAAGTTGCATCGTGTGAAGATTTTGAGTTTTTGCCCCTAGCCTTTAGGTAAATGTATTAGGTTGAATGTTATAATCTACTTTACTTTTTTCAAGTAAATTTTACTTTAAAGGGTTCACTTGGAAGATATTTTAAATGAAATCACCCAAAGTTAATTTTGGATTCCCTGACAGTGCTAGTCCTACTGGGGAAATCCGCATTTTCACGGAAATTCACAGTTAATTCTGCGAAAACTTGTTTGGTGGCGCCAACATCTCGGTTTGATTTCCACATTTTTTTGCCGGATACCACTTTCATCCTTGTATACCACGAGTAACTTAGTCACTAAGAAGCAAGCATAAGAAGTGAGTGCACTGAGCTGAAACTGCTGCTGTTGCAGACCTGCCAACTGCTCCGATGTTGTAGGAAGACCACCGATTTTGGCTACTCTCTTCCGATATTATGATTCCATGTGGAAATCTCCCGATTTTCAGTCACCCACTAAAAAAAAAGTTAGCTAATGTGAAAGGCAAAATCAGCTACTTACAGTAGCTTAAAGACATCAACAACCCAAGGTAGCAAGTAGAGCCTAGAAATTGACACATAGACACATGGTGGGATATATGGTGGTAATTGTATAAAGAAAATGTATATAGCATATTATATATTGTGTGATTATACTATGTCATGATATATGTCCGATTGCCATGCCGCATGTTGCCACACAAAAACTTATCTTCCTAATAAAATATTAAAATATTCCTATTTTTGGTCACACAATATTGGCATCTCGGTTGTTTTACAGACGGTGTGGCAGTAATCTGTGCCAACCTGGTAAGCTCCAACCGGCGCGTCATCAACGTCAGTCCCAGCCTAGTCTCCACCATCATGCAGTACCTCGGCAATGGTAAATCTAGCGCCGGCCTCATGAAGCGGGTCACAGACATTGAAGGTAGCGACGGGCTGCACAACTTTGCACCGCTCGGTGAGTAGTGTGGTTAGCGGTAGAAACATACCTCATTCAGATTGTGTGTTGTCGTGTATGGGGGCAAGGGGGGGGGGGGGGGGGGGGGGGGGGGGTCGGTATGTATGTGTCTGTCTGTGTGTATGTCTGTCTTTCTGTCTGTCTCTGTCTGTCTCTCTGTCTCTCTGTCCTCACCTTCACCCTCTCCATTAAGCTCTCACGCCGTCTCACTGTGTCTGTGTGAAAATTCCATCTTTAGTAGATCTAAGACTAGTAAGAGACGACAGAGAGCGTGTATATAAACAGATGAGAGGGACAACTGTCATACTAGACCCTGTAACAGCTGCCGACTGTGGCGCTCCAAGTGGTGGATGTTGAACAAATGGGCAAACTCAAGGCATTGTCAATGGCAGTGAGCAATCTTCATACAGAAAACGTTAAATATCTCTAAAACTACAACACCTAGAAACAAACTGATTGGAATACACATAGAAAACATGTTTGCCAACAAGATTATATTAAATTGATATGGTTAGGGTTCTGGATTTCTATTAATTTGGAATAAAACTGACGTTTTTCACTACGCGTACGGCAAACTCAAGGCATTGTCAATGGTCATGTGCAATCTTCCTACAGAAAACGTTAAATATCTCTAAAACTACAACACCTAGAAACAAACTGATTGGAATACACATAGAAAAACATGTTTACCAACAAGATTATATTAAATTGATATGGTTAGGGTTCTGGATATCTATTAATTTGGAATAAAACTGACGTTTTTCACTACGCATACGGCAAACTCAAGGCATTGTCAATGGTCGTGTGCAATCTTCCTACAGAAAAAGTGAAATATCTCTAAAACTACACCAAATAGAAACAAGCCGCTTAGTACACATATAGAAAACATGTTTACCAACAAGATTATATTGAATTTATATGGTTAGGGTTCTGGATTTCTATTAATCTTTTAAGAAAATTAATGTTTTGCACTGAGCGTACCTGCAAACTCAAGGCTTGTTCAACAATAACCGCCAGGATCGCCACTGCAGCCCGTGTTACATATTTTCGCGGGAGTTGTCCCTCTCATCTGTTTATATACACGCTCTCTGGAGACGATCTGTAATGAATTTCTATTTCCCGAAAAAGACATATTTTTATTGAGGGTAATATAATTAGAATATCTGCTCTTTGTGATCGAGATGTAAAATCAGAATGAATGAAATGAAAACTTGTCCAATTGGTTCTCAATGGGAACTGCACAAACAATAATGCAGCGAAGCGTTGTGTATGTTGATGCATAACACTGTGTTGGCGCCTTTGTGTCTCTTCCCCCACACACATACACATTCCATTGGGCCATAATTTCTGCCAGCAGTGGACCAATTGACCGCATGTAATGATTGTTAGTTTGCAGCTGACACCGTGCATTGAGACAACTTCCTCTCCGCAGGTACAATCTGCTCGACAAGCCCGACAGCGGGTCCTGCCGACGTGCTGCTGCAGGCCTCGCCCCCTCACAGGCGTGCACGGTCGGCCGCCTGGTCCTACCACTTCTACCCTGATGAGGCCTGGGTGGACCTCACCATCAGCCTGCCGTGTGCTGTGCAGCTCAAGGAAATACACATCCAGCCGCATCTGACCTCATTAGCCAGTGAGTGTCTATATACATTTCAACAATATCACCGGGCGCGGTGACCAAATTGGTAGAGCACATGGCGAGTTGGCCTATGCACTTCAATAAAGTGTTCACCGGACGCGGTGGATGAATTGGTAGAGCGCATGGCTTCCCGTGCGGAAAGGTCGGGAGTTTGATTCCCAGTCTAGTCTAACCAATGACTTACAAAATTGATACTTGTCACTTCCCAGTCTGGCGTTCGGCATTAATAGGATAGGGCAAGGACTGGTTAGCTCAGTGTCAGGATAATATGACTGAGTGGGATATTGGGTCATGTTGCTGGCAGCCTGGTTTCCCAGTGGAACAGCACTATAGTGCACTGTCACAAGTCGGTGCTCCTCCTGATATGACCATAGATGTTGCTAGGACATTAACCCCAACAAACAAACTAAGGCAGTGTGGGTCTGCTACATTATAATTACATAATTACTGCAAGTTGTAGAAGTAGCTTCTGAATATAACACAGAACAGATTGGGATGACTATGCAGTTGACGTTTTGTATGCCACCAAAAAAAAATTTGGAAAGTACATAATTCTTTAGGAAAAGTACACCAATTTTTTTCCCCACTGAAATATGAAATTTGCAGTAGGCTTGCCTGAACTTGAAAAAAAAAGCTGGTTGCAGTTGTGTGCAAAGCTCTTGTGATTGCGCTGTGAGTTCTCCTGGTTTCATGCCGTCACCTACCACTTTGGATTTCCACTGCTGTATATAACTTACAGCGTCATCAAATGCCAGTTGCTCTCATACCATGTCTATGTGGTGTGGGAGGTTAAAAATCCCTTGGGTCGGTAAAAGTGTAGCCTCAGGCTTTCTATCAACCAACTATCTAATGGTGAAAACAAGACTCTTCAGACTTATCCATAATAGGCAGTATAAATCTTCAATGAAAATGTCAACCTGCCCACAGCGTGTCCGGCTGCCGTGTCGGTGGAGGTGTCGCGGGACGGCACGATGATGATGCCCATCTGTGCACCAAAGATCACGAGCGGCCTCACCTTCATCAAGATCCACCTGCTGAAACCCGAGGTGGTGACGGCTGTCACCATCCGGCTCCACAAGCCGCGGGACACCACCACCATCGGCCTGTCCCAGGTCATGCTGCTCGGCTGCACAGCCTTTGGAGATACAAGTTCTTTACGCAGTACCAATGTCTTCCTCCCCACCGAGGATTATGTGTCAAGGACGAGGTGTGTGGCCAGTGTTTTTTTGGTTTGATTTTGTCCAGAATTACTTTTTCTTCTTTTAAACTTGCTCATAACTATCAAAAGATAGGTCAATATGTGCTCTATCCGATGATGATTGTGTATAATGCTTATTTTTCAAATTAATTACTATGTCTCTGTCTGGCAATATTAGCTGGCTGTTGCTGCGGCTACTGCCCACTGATTCAAAGAGGGTTGGGTTGGTAGTTTCCTGTGGGTTACAACCGCGCTGTGCTAACTGATGTGTCTGTGAATCTCTGGCAGTATCGGCAGGCTGCACCACTGTGATTCAAAGTGGGTTGGGTTGGTAGTTTCCTGTGGGCTGCAACCGCGCTGTGCTAACTGATGTGTCTGAATCTCTGGCAGTATCGGCAGGCTGCACCACTGTGATTCAAAGTGGGTTGGGTTGGTAGTTTCCTGTGGGTTACAACCGCGCTGTGCTAACTGATGTGTCTGTGAATCTCTGGCAGTATCAGCTGGCTGCACCACTGTTATTCAAAGCGGGTTGGGTTGGTAGTTTCCTGTGGGTTACAA
Organism: Branchipolynoe longqiensis; assembly: GCA_030323885.1. Lineage (NCBI taxonomy): Eukaryota > Metazoa > Annelida > Polychaeta > Phyllodocida > Polynoidae > Branchipolynoe > Branchipolynoe longqiensis. The sequence goes on from CM059186.1 coordinate 97,775,424, forward strand.
CCGCGCTGTGCTAACTGATGTGTCTGTGAATCTCTGGCAGTATCAGCTGGCTGCACCACTGTGATTCAAAGTGGGTTGGGTTGGTAGTTTCCTGTGGGTACAACCCGCTGTGCTAACTGATGTGTCTGAATCTCTGGCAGTATCGCGGCTGCACCACTGTGATTCAAAGTGGGTTGGGTTGGTAGTTTCCTGTGGTTACAACCGCGCTGTGCTAACTGATGTGTCTGTGAATCTCTGGCAGTATCAGCTGGCTGCACCACTGTTATTCAAAGCGGGTTGGGTTGGTAGTTTCCTGTGGGTTACAACTGCGCTGTGCTAACTGATGTGTCTGTGAATCTCTGGCAGTATCAGCTGGCTGCACCACTGTGATTCAAAGTGGGTTGGGTTGGTAGTTTCCTGTGGGTTACAACCGCGCTGTGCTAACTGATGTGTCTGTGAATCTCTGGCAGTATCGGCTGGCTGCACCACTGTGATTCAAAGTGGGTTGGGTTGGTAGTTTCCTGTGGGTTACAACCGCGCTGTGCTAACTGATGAGTCTGTGAATCTCTGGCAGTATCGGCTGGCTGCACCACTGTCATTCAAAGCGGGTTGGGTTGGTAGTTTCCTGTTGGTTACAACCGCGCTGTGCTAACTGATGAGTCTGTGAATCTCTGGCAGTATCGGCTGGCTGCACCACTGTCATTCAAAGCGGGTTGGGTTGGTAGTTTGCCAAGGGTTATAACCGTGCTGTGCTAACTGATGTATCTATGAATCTCTCTGGCAGTATCGGCTGGCTGCGGCTTCTGCACCACTGCCTGACACAGTGTGACTGCGTGGCGGGTGATGTGGCTGCGGCGGCGGCACTGACCGACAACCTGCTGGTGACGTGCACGGCTCTGCTCGTGTCACCCTCCGCTACTCTCTACACGGCCAGCATCGAGGCCGTGCTCCTCAAGATCGGGCTTCACTCGACCGAGATGGGGCTGGCACTCATAGCCAACCTGCTGCGCAATGCCAGCGTCACCCAGCAGCAAGCGGGTCAGTAGGGCTGTATAAAGCTGATGTTTGTATTTTTGTATTGTCGCGGGTTAACGCCCTATGCGTTTAAATTGGCAAACCACTGAAGTGGGTGGTGGGCATTTACCCACAGATAGGCGTTTAAGGGGTGGGCGTTTACAAAATATTGGCCAAGTGGGGGGTTGGGCGTTAACTCACACATGGGCCTTAGCCCACGAAAATAGGTAATAACCACCAGTGAAGATTTCCGCGGATTTCCGGGATTTTTCAATCTAATATTATTCGTAATAGCGTATACTAATATGTGGTGCTGAGACCCGACTTCCGGGAATTTTCCGCGATTCCCTGACAATGCTAAAAACATATGGGAGAATATCACTATTTTCGCTTTTAACCAACCTATATAAATATGCTTTGGTAATATTACTAACACTAACGACTGTTTACTGTCAGTCGGATAGTGTATGCTATATGAAGCTGATGCTTATATTAATAACAGTCATCGTCTGTCAGATAGCATGTTATATAAAGGTGTTATATTTATATTAGTAACAGTAATAACCGTCAGCTGGATATTGTATGCTATATAATGGTGTTATGTTAATGTTAGTAATTAGTAATAATGTCAGTTGGATAGTGTATACTATATAAAGATGTTTTGGTAATATTACAAACGGTAATAACGGTTAGTTGAATAGTGTGTTCTATATAAAGCTGATGTTTATATTACTAACACTACTAACAGTAATAACCGTCAGTTGGATATTGCATGCTATATGAAGGTGCTATGTTAATATTTGTGACAGTAACAATCATCACTCGAATAGTCGCCATGAGTGTGCAGTGTCACAAGTCAGTACTCGTCCTGATATCACCTCAGCTGTTGCTAGGACATAAAGCTCCCAACAAACAAACTTGTGTGCTCTGTTTGCGTAGGTGCGTCTATTCCCCTACACGGTAAGGTGAATGGGATCGCCAACGAATCAACCATTGACCTTCTCTACCAACTGGGAATGACCCAAGACAACGGCACTACCCACAGGTAGGTAGACGCCTAAAGCGCTGCATTTCACGTTTACTAAGGCCAAATATAAAACAAAAATGGTGGTCGTCCCCGCCCGTGCAGGAAAAATCGCCTGCCCGATATTTATTTTTAAAATGTAACTGTTAAAAATGCGTCGGGCTAGAACTGTATGATATAATGAATTTCTAAATGAGAACATAGTGTTCATTGTTTGACTGAAAATATTGTGATGTGTAGATGAATGACATCCTTTTATCAGTCTAGGGTGGTCCAATAAAAAATGATTTAACACACCAAAAAAAAAAAAAAAAAAAAAATGTTAAAAAACTGACCGTGATTTGTGTGATCAAAAGGACAAGCACAAATTTTTTTTTTGTATTTGGCCTAATCAGTGGTTGTGTTCATAGGCGCAGTACCTTAGGCGGTGTCCCAAATCGGTAGAGTGCAGGCCTCCCGTGCGAAAGGTCGGCAGTTCAATGGTGGAGTCAAACCAACGACTTACAAAATTGATACTTGTCGCTTCCTTGCCAGGCGCTTAATGTTATTGGGACAGGGCAAGGACTGGTTGGCTCGGTGTCAGGATTATGTGACTAAGTGAGATGTCAGGTCATCGTGGTTGTGGCCTGGTCTCCCAGTGGGGTAGAACTAAGTGCCATGAGTGCGCACTGTCACAAGTTAGTACCCATTCTATGACCTTAGATGTTGCCAGGACGTAAAACTCCCAACAACTAACCCAACATAGTAGCAGCAGTAATAATAGGTGAATATTGATCATGAATGTGTTGTGAGTGAAAAGAAAATGGTCATGAATTTGTTGTGAATGGAAAAATATATTTAGGGTCATGAATCTGTTGTATGTGGAGGGGGTGGATGTTAGCAGTAAATTTGTTGTCGAAAAGGTGTTAATAACTTTAAAAGCACGCAGATTGTGAGCTGTGACTAAATCTGGCTTGTCCCGTCCCCCCCCCCCCCGCCCCCTACCCAGGATCAGCGAGAAAGAACATTTAATGGTCATGAATTTGTTGTGAGTGAAAACAAAATATGGTCATGAATTTATTGTGGATGAAAAGAAAATGGTCATGAAGCTTTTGTGAGTGAAAAGGAACATTATTGTCATGAATTTGTTGAGTGGAGTGGGGGAATGTTTGCGATAAATTTGTTGAAAATGCGTTAATAACTTTAAAATCACGCAGATCGTGAGCTCTGAGTAAATCCGGCTTGTCCCCCACCCCTATCTCATATGCTCCCCTCAGGATCAGCGAGAAAGAAATGGTCATGAATTTGTTGTGGGTGGATGGGAGGGAGGGGGGGATGTTAGCAATAAATTTGTTGTTGAAATGGCATTAATAACATTAGAAGCTCTGACTAAATCTAGCTTGTAGCGATAAATTTGTTGTCGAAATCGCATTAATAACATTAAAAGCTCTGATTGAATCTGGTTTGTAGCGATAAATTTGTTGTCGAAATTGCAGTAATAACTTTAATAGCTCTGACTAAATCCGGCTTGTTCTCCTCACCCCCCCCCCCCCCCCCCCCCCACACACACACACAGGATCAGCGCGCTGCTGCAGTGGCTGGAGGACAGCGCGCAGCTCGCCTTACAGCGCACGCGCGCCGCGCAGCAGGACAGCGGCTACAACTCGTTCCCGCGCCGGCACGCCACGCCCGACCTGCCGGCCCCCGCGCCTGCGCACATCTACGTCATCGCTGCCATCCTCTGGTCGAGCCAGGAGCTCGCCGTGACGCACAGCCTCAGCGAGCTCGTCACCGACCACCTACTGAGGTGAGCGGCGACGCTTAGCCTTTGATCTAAAGTCGAAGTTTGTTGAAAAACTCTCATTGTACCAGGGATGAAAGATCTCCGTGATTTCGCGGATCTCAGCGGTTTTTTATATTTACCGATGAAGCATGAAATTTTCAAAATCAAAACAATTATCTAGATTTGATTCTGCATATCTAACTTCGATACTGATGCACTTATTAAGTATTATTGCCTCATAGAAGGGAACGCTGAGTCAATTTAATAGAACCTGTTACTGCAGAAGCCTATGGTATCAGAGTGTTGGCGTGCTTGCCAGAATTATTTTCCCATGTTTGAATTTCAAATGACAGGTAGCCATTTCAATTAAAAGTTACTTCAAACTAAAGTAAGGTAGATTATAATGTCAATTTAATCAATTTAATATACTTATCTCAGAAAAATTTCAGAAACTCAAAACCATCGGACTATGCAACTTTAAGCAAAATGCCAAGGAATCTGGATGTATATGACAACAATTGGGACTGGGCGCATTGGCATAATCGGTAGAGCACACGCCTCGTGTGCGGAAGGTCGGGAGTTCAGTTCCCGGTCGAGTCAAACCAATGACTAATCAAATTGATACTTGTCGCTTCCTAGCCTGGTGCTCAGCATTAATAGGATAGGGCAAGGACTGGGTGGCTCAGTGTCAGGATAATGTGACTGAGTGGGATATTAGGTTATGGGGCTGGTGGCCTGGACTCTCAGTGGGGCAGCACTATAAAGTCGCCAGGGGTGTGCACTGTCACAGTTCGGTATTTGTCCTGATATGACCTTAGATGTTTCCAGGACGTAAAACTCCAACAACGAACCAACCAAACCTAAAGTCGCATAGTCCGATAAAAGCATCAAATTTGTCAAAAGCAAAAAGAAACATCTAGATTTGAACCTACATCTCCAAGTTAGACACCGGTGCACTTATTAAGTATTTGTCACTGCCTAGAAGGGCGTACTATGTCGATTTAAAGCTGCATAGTCCGATAAAAGGATCACCTTTTTCAAAAGCAAAACACCCATCTAGATTTGAACCTACATCTCCAAGTTAAATACTGGGGCACTTATTAAAGGTGCATAGTTGCATTGAGTTTCTGCCATTTTCTGAGATAAACTTATTAAGCTGATCACTATATCTATCTTACTTTACTTTAAAATAATTTAATTTTAAATGGCTATCTTTTTTTTATATTTGAATTACAAATATGCTCTATGCTGAAAAAGCTCTGGAATTTCTTCATTTTGGTCCTTAAAAAACTGTTTTATTGGTCCTAAAAAGTCATTGAAAAATAGTGGGAACCTGGTGACTGACTACATTACTAGGGCCTCCTTTGTTTCCATTTCCCTTACATCCCCCCCCCCCCCCATTCGACTGTGAGTGGCCAATCACCGCCTACCGCCTCTCTTTGTTTGCAGCGTGCTTTACAACTGGGCTACCCAGCTGTCGGTGGACTCTGCACTGAAGAAGGCGGTGGACACGGTGATCTGCTCTCTGTGCTACATACATCCGGTGCTCTTCCGTAACCTGCTCGAGTGGCTCGGCATTCCAACGACACTCGACATGGCCGCCATCAACATGACGCTGGCAATGGCAATGACGGACGACAATAAGGACAGCACGCAGCACTACCACCACCACCACCACCACTCGAACGATCGCGAGTCGATGACTGACGACTCAAAGGAGGCGAGCAATGCGATGAGCGAGTCCGGGGTGACCCCGGACATGGCCAGCTTCGACTCATCCTCCCCGTCCAGCCTCGAACTGGGTCAGGTGTGCCTGGATGAGCCGCGCCTACTCACCCTGGCCATGGCGTGCCAGTCTCCGCAGGCGCTGCAAATGCTGCTCATCTCGGGCTTGCCCATCATCCTGTGCCAAGGCCTGTTCGAGTTCTGCACACGCGAGATGATCCGCCACAACAGTTCGGTGGTAGGCTCGCACATGGACGGCTTGACGGACGCGTGCAAGAGTGCGGGCGCCAGTGGCGACAGTTCACTGGGCGAAAGCCCGCCGCATATTCATGTCATGGATCTGCCGCTGCCTCAGACCTCGACGAGTCACTCCGAGTCTCCGCACACTGGTAAGCCAGGCCAAGCCGACTGCGGTGTCTGCAGCTTGCAGCATCTTCATACGCTTGTTTTATTTTTGGAAACCACATTTTTTGTAACTTGAAAATCATGCACTTTTAGACTATTGTTGATCCTCATATGACCTTAGATGTTGCTAGCAGGGTTTTTGCCAGAGGGTAAAATGGTTAAAATTCCATCCCCTTTAATTTTCTAAGGGTATGACTCAAATTATTGGGATAATTATTTGTTTTAAAGGTTCTTTAAGGAGCCAAAGACAACAAAGCCAGCATAAATAAATAATCAGTTAGACTGTTATTAATACTATACAACAGTAATCATAGCCGTGTTCATAACTGACCAAGTGATGTGAAAAGATAATACCTCCTCCCCTCCTCCCCCCCCCCCCTCAGCCCCTATTCTGCCTTCCCTCAAATTGTATTCTGGTGGAAACCCAGGCTAGGATGTCAAATAACAAGCACAAATGTCTTGGAAAATCATGGAATTTTGCATTTTTCTCTATTAAAATGTAAAATATATTTGTTTTCACTCGGCAAGTTTTTGTTTTTTGTTTTTTCTAATGACTAGTTGATCTGATGTACACATGTGAACAACATGCTAATATTTGCTCGCTGTGAATATGACCTTTGCTGCGAACACGGCGTGAAGCGTCCACTAATCAATCAAATAAGAGGATGCATGAAATCTGCCATAGGGGGAGGGGGGTGGGGAGTCCTAATGTATAGCTAGTTAGTACAGCCCTACATCCATACCTTGTAAATTATACCAGATGCGGTAGCCGAATCGGTTGAGCACGGGCTTCCCAGATCGAATCCCAGCCGAGTCAATAACTTACGAAATTGATACTTCTCGCTCGCCACCTAGCCTGGAGCTCGGTATTAATTAGATAAAAGATTCACCCCGTACTTCCAGTACAGGGGTGAAGACCAGCCTTATATAAAAACGGTCAAAAAATTGGGATAATGAATTGAGTCTTTATGAGAGCCTAATTTCACAATCTAAGAAGCAACATTTATTCTTTGTATATGTCTTCATGTTTACCCGCTACTTTTGAGTTGGAAAATATAACAAAACATATACTTTAATGCAATTTAAAAGTGAAATCGACGGCGTTCTCTGGCCGCCATCTTGTCTTTTTGCATTCTCTCCCATTTCACCAACTCTGTGCTGATATAAGTAACCATTTGACACTGGTGCCAAGCATTCTACTTGTTGTTCCATACTAACGCTATTTTCGCCCGTATCTAGACTACGTTGTCATTCACCCGTGTACTACAAGTATCGGGTGAAACTTTTATCTAGGTATTAATAGGATAGAACAAGGACTAGTTAGCACAGTATCAGGATAATGTGATTGTGTGTGGGATATCGGGTCATGGTGCTGTTCTCCTAATGGGGGGAGTACTATAAAGTCACCATGACTGTGCAGTGTCACAAGTCGGTACCCATCCTGATATAACCTTAGATGTTCCTAGCACATAAAACAACATGCAAACAAACAAACCTTGTAAATTACAACAAAAATGTATCAACTCCGCTTAACAATCACAACCAACCAAGTATGACTTAATTGTGATAGGCAAATAACAGCATTTTTATTCCTCCCCCCTCCCCCTATCCCCCAACCCACACCCTTCTCTTCCCCCACTCCCCCATGAGATTTTTTTACCCCCTCGCCCGGCCCCCAAAAAAGGAAAGAAAAAAAGCCAACTTGAAGGCCAGTATAGAGAATGTTTTGGGTGGTAGTTTGCTGCGGGTTATAACCGTGCTTTGTTAACTGATTTGTCTGTGTCTCTGTTAGTATTGGCTGGCTGCGGCTGCTGCACCACTGTAATTCAAAGCGGCTTGGGTTGGCAAGTTATAACCATGCTGTGCTAACTGATGTGTCTGTGAATCTCTGGCAGAAAGTACAGTTTGCGCGCATTGTTTTACAGAGAGCCGCCTGATCATCACGGCCGACCTAGTGGCCCCCGTTCTCAAGTTCCTGGGCGAGGTATCCAAGGAGTGCGTCATGAAGGAGTGGCTCGGCAGTGCTGAGGGCAGCGTCTTCTGGCCCGCCCTGCTGCACCTACTTTGTAATACGCCCACACAGACCACGCCCACCCCAGCCCAGCAGACGCTCAACAATCACAACCATAAGGCATGTGCCCCGAGTTATTTAACTAGTAACTTCCTAAGTGTCTACTGGTTGGCTCAGTGTCAGGATAATGTGACTTAGTGGGATATTAGGTTATGGTGCTGGTGGCCTGGTCTCCCAGTGGGGCAGCACTATAAAGTCGCCATGAGTGCACACAGTCACAAGTCAGTACCCGTCATGATATGACCCTAGATTTTGACAGGATGTAAAACCAACCAAGCAATCATAAGTGTCTTTGGACACATACATTTTTTACAATTTGTTGGTACATTAGTTAACTAAGCAGGGGAAATTTCAATCGCGGACAATTGGTCTTCCTCATTCCACCGCTCCTTGCCCTATCCCAGTAAATGCTAAGCACCAGGGTAGGTAGTGACAAGTATCAATTTTTACGACATTGGTTCTGCTGTGTGTAAGCAATGGTTGAACATACAACAGAATACAAGTTGAACACTTCTCGCGTGGATATGGCCTTTGCTGCCAACACGGCAACTTTCATCTCTGTAGTCAAAACCACTACTGATAAGCCGGTTGTTGTTCATGTGGTGGTTTCTGCTTTGCGAAAGTAAGTTGTTGCTTACTTGTGTCTTATTTTGTAATCCAGATGATGACCAGTCAGCAGCGTGCCTGTATCGAGACAACCACTGTTAACTTCTTCACCAACGTCATCTCATGTCATGCCGAGAACCAGCACCTCTTCGCTGGCGTGCTCTGTGACGTCATCCGTGGACAAGGGGCTTCCTCACAAGGTCAGAGACATTCCTGTATGGGTTGCTAATTATGCTTAATGAAGAAAGCTAGGAATACTGCTGAAGTGGTCTAGATATTGAGTCAAAGCTCTAGTGATGGTGGATGTTGTTGGTGCTACAAACCCCAATCATGTCCATTAAAATGATCTCTTCTCAAGAACCATAGTGGTGTTTGTGGACGGTGTCAGTGCCACAAAACCCCATTTGTCATGTCCATTACAATGATCTCTTCTCAAGACCCGCTGTCTGCCATTGCAGCCATAGCTGTGTTCGTGGATGGTGTTAGTGCTAAATTCCGCCGTCATGTCCATTAAAATGATCTCTTCTCAAGAACTGCTGTCTACTATAGCCGTGTTTGCAGATGGTGTTGGTGCCACAAACCGACCGTCATTTCCATTCAAATTATCGCTTCTCAAGAACTGCTGCCTGCCACTTCAGCCATAGACATGTTTGTGGATTGTGTCAGTGCCACAAACCCACAGTCATGTCCATTCAGATTATCGCTTCTCAAGACCCGATCCGCTGTCTGCCATTGCAGGTGTTGCGTACGGGAGCTGCGCGCTGTCGGGCTTCACACGCCGCCTCTTCCTGCAGGTGCTTCTGGAGGATGAGAAGGTTCTCGTCTCCTTCCGCTCGTTGTCCCAGCTCTACAAGGGCATGAGCAGCTCGCTGGCATGCCTCATCCAGCACCCACGGTGTGGCGCAGGCCACAAGTACCGCGCCATGCATGTCAGTCTGCACAGCACCTGTGAGGATGTCCTCAACAGGATCTCCGGTATGTTTGGGTGTAATTGGGTTATTCTTAGACCTGCATAGTCCGATGAAAACATCTCATTTTCAAAATCAAAACAATTTTCATCTAGATTTGATTCTAATTATCCAACTAGGTACTCGTGCACTTATTAAGTATTTTTCGCCATATAAAAGGGAATACTGAGGCAATTTAATAGAATATTTTACTGCAGAAGCCTGTAGTGTCAGAGTTTTGGCGTGCTTGCCAATATTAATTTTGCATGTTTGCACATAAAATATTTCAAGTTAGCCATTTAAAATCAAAGTTACTTCAAAGTAAAGTAAAGTGGATTATAATTATCAACCTAATATATTGGACAGGCTTGAATTATTCACAGTCTATCAGAACAGCACACCATCGGGACAAGTGGAGAACCATTGCATCCAACCCTCGACTAGAGGACGGAACTATTGATTGATTGAATATATTTATCTCAGAATATGAAGAAAGTCAAGACCATCGGACTATGCAACTTTAGCTTACAAATTAACTTACAGATCCTCTTCTGGCTGATCTAGGCCCTATTCGGCTTCTAATGCCAGCTTGTTATAGTAAAAAAAAGAATAATTTTGTGCACACGTATGGTGATGTATGGAGCCCTGAAGTCATATAATTGTGGGTGTCTTCTTTAATGTCTATCCAGCCTTCTCTCAAGTCTTCTACTGTTGGTCTTTCAACCACTTGGTCTGGAAGACTATTCCATGGATCTGTCGCTTGAAAGAAAAAATTAGTGTTTCTTGACCTCAAGTTCTACGGTGGGGACAGATTTGATGTTTAATATATCAATGTAGTCCATAGTTGCCTTTGGGTTTTTAATTAAAAATCAATCAAAGTTCATATCATAACACCTTCTAAATCTGATAAAGAAGTCTTCTAAATGTACCCGCCTTGCAGACACACCTTCACTCTCTGCCCAATTGCTAGAGGACCGAAGTGGGGAGCGTAAGGGGATTGACGAAAAGAAGGACACAAGCGAATTAGGCCTGGAAGTTGTCGACCAGATCTCGGCAGCCGCTGGTCTGCAGGCGAAGGAGAAGCGGGAGAAGAAGGGCCAGATGCCGCCCCGGCCGCCTAGCCGCCGGGGCCACCGGTTACCTGACATGAGCGGCCCGCTCACCGTGCTCTCCATGTCGCTCTACCACAACATGCTCCCAGGTATGCATAGTGGGGTTGTGCAGTTATATTGATAAGTGGCGCTGAGGTGCAATTGGGGCCTTTCTCTTCACTCCACTAAACCGGATGCGGTAGCCGAATTGGTAGAGTGCAGGCTTCCCATGTGGAAGGTCAGGAGTTTGAATCGCAGCCGAGTAAGAAAAAAAGTTTGTTTTATTTAACGACGCCTCTAGAGCACATTGATTTTTATCATCGGCTATTGGATGTCAAACATATGGTCGTTCTGACATATTTCTTTAGAGGAAACCCGCTGCCGCCACATAGGCTACTCTTTCGGATAAGCAGCAAGGGGTCTTTTATATGCACTTTCCCACACACATGACCAGACGGGATGGCTGAATGAGTGTCCGTCTCCCTTGCTGGTAAATCGTAGGGTCGTGGGTTCGAACCCTGGTCGAGTCAAACCAATAACTTAAAAATTGATACTTGTCATTTCCTAGCCAGGCACTCGCCATTATTAGGACAGGGCAAGGACTGGTGTGCTCAGTGTCAGGATAATGTGACTGAGTGGGATACAAGGTCATGGTGCTGGTGGCCTGGTTTCCCAGTGGGACAGCACTATAAAGTCGACATGAGTGCGCACTGTCACAAGTCGCTACCCGTCCTGGTATGACCATAGATGTTGCTAGGATGTAAAACAACAAACACTACTCTACTAAGCACTGGTGTTTACCACACACACTAGATGGCGCCAACCTTGGAGTCAGCTGCTTATGTATCTTACTTTTAATGTTTCATAGCTTGTATCTTATGTATCTGCACGACCGGACTGACTGGCTTCCCGTGTGGGAGGTCTCGTGTTTGAATCTCGGTCAAGTCAAACCTATGATGCACAAACAATTATGCTTGTCGCTACCTAGCTTAGATTAGGGCAAGTACTGGTTTGCTCAGTGTCAGGATTATGTGACTTGAGTGGGATATCTGGTGCTGTAATGGTGCTGGGTCTGTCATGGTCTCCCAGTGAGCCAGAAGTCACCATGAGTGCAATGTCACAAGTGGGTACCCATCTTGAATTGACCTTAGATGTTGCTAGGACATACCAAGCCAACAACAACTGTATGCATATTTAATATATAATGCTTATTTGACACCTACACTGCTGTAACTATGTGTGTATTGCTTACTACAGGCCAACCACTGCCTGTGGACCTAACGTTGTCACAGCTGCTGGTTCTACTAACAGAGCGCGGCCTTCAGCCTGGACAGGCCATGCTAGACTTCTCCATCAGATTTCGAACCAAGAAGATGACCAACAAAGGTGACAAGCGCATTAAAACTGATGCCGGTGAGTCTGCTGATAATGGCCCAATGCAGAGGTCTATCGCTTTGCATTTTAGTTCTTCTTTTAGTCACTTTTAGTTTTTTAGTTGTTACTTTTAGAATTTCAGTCACCCATGGCACCGACATTTAAGATAACGGACTGAACACAGTGGCTGAATGGGTAAAACACAGGCTTCCGGTGTGGAAGGTTGGACGCTCAAAATCAATGACTTATCAAATTGATACTTGTCGCTACCTAGCCTGGTGCTTGGCATAAATAGGATAGGAAAGGACTAGTTAGCACTATATCAGGATAATATGACTGGGATATTGGATCATGGTGCCGATGGCCTGGTCTCCCAATGTGGCAGCATTATAAAGTCAACATGAGTGCGCACTTTCACACGTCAGTACCCGTCCTGATATGACTTTAGGTGTTGCTAGAATGTAAAACAACAACAAACAAAACAAAGAGCTATGTTTGAAACTGGTAAACAAAACCTTCGTCCAACAGTGGGCACATCAACATTAATTTTGCATATTTTCATTTCAATTATCCGCTAAGTTAACCCACGGAAATGAAAGTTACCTTCAAACTATTATTAAATTGATTATAATGATCATTCCAATATATTTATATTAAAAAAGGGGGGGAAAGGCCATAGTCAAAAGCCATCAGATTATGCAACTAATTGCATAATTATGAAATATTTGTGCAATATGCAAAATTGCATTTAAAAAGGCGATCAGGTTATGCAACTTATTGCATAATTATGCAATATTACATTAGACAGAATTGCATTTTTTTAAAGCGATCAGATTATACAACTTATGAAGCATTTTAATATGTTGCTGAATGGCAGAACTACCACTACCTTTGTGACAATATTGAAAGATGTTGACCTAAGACTAGGAACTGCTCCCGAAGACAAGGCCTGCCTGAGCTAAGTGACAAAACTTGTTTCTTCAGACCTGCTGCTGGAAGAGGACGATGACGTGGAGGTGATTCCTGATGACGTGCTGCTCGACACGCCCAGTTTCCCTTCCGCGCTGCAGGTGTTTGCGAGTGTGGGCGGGCTGGCGCTGCTGGCCGAGCACCTACCGCTCCTGTACCCGGAGGTGACCCGCCAGGTGACACCACCCACCGTGCCCGCCGACAACAACAACACAGCCGGGCTTGGCAACGACTGGGTCACTGTCGAGTCGACCGAGGACATCTACGAGGAGATCTACGAGCCAATGCCACCATCGCAAACCCCGCAGTCAACAAAACAGACTTCGCAGGCACTGTTCACAATCCCACCGCACTCGCTGGTGGCGTTCGGCCTCTTCCTCCGGCTCGCTGGGTATGCTGAAGTGCTGTTGAAAGAGCGCAAGCGCGCGCAGTGTCTGCTCAGGCTGGTGCTCGGCGTCACGGATGATGGTGAAGGGGGTAAGCAGAATTGGCACCGCTTAACTAACAAAATAACCTAACTGTAGAGTGGCCATGTTAAGTGATTTGTTAATAGTCACCATTGATTTTACTTTTAAGAATATTGTTCATAAGACGGGAATGAGAATTTTCTTTGGGGGGGGGGGGGGGGGGGGGGGGGCGAGGTGTTGGATGATACCTCAAATTGCCAATGTGCTACTCTTGTATTCTGCAAAGGGCCTATCACGACATTTCTGATGTCCAGTGTGCTAAACTGCTACACTTCTAATCTGCAAAGGGTGCATCACAACATTTCTGATGTCCAGTGTGCTAAACTGCTACACCTCCAATCTGCAAAGGGTGCATCTCGACATTTCTGTCATCCAGTGTGCTAAACTGCTACACTTCTAATCTACAAAGGGTGCATCACGACATTTCTGTTGTCCAGTGTGCTAAACTGCTACACTTCTAATCTGCAAAGGGTGCATCACGACATTTCTGTTGTCCAGTGTGCTAAACTGCTACCCTAGTAATCTGCAAAGGGTGCATCACGACATTTCCAATGGCCACTATGCCAACCTACCACCCTTGTAATTGCAAAGGGTGCATCACCACATTTCCAATGGCCACTATGCTAACCTACCACCCTTGTAATCTGCAAATGGTGCATCACCACATTTCCAATGGCCACTATGCTAACCTACCACCCTTGTAATCTGCAAAGGGTGCATCACCACATTTCCAATGGCAACTATGCTAACCTACCACCCTTGTAATCTGCAAATGGTGCATCACCACATTTCCAATGGCCACTATGCTAACCTACCACCCTTGTAATCTGCAAAGGGTGCATCACCACATTTCTAATGGCCACTATGCTAACCTACCACCCTTGTAATCTGCAAAGGGTGCATCACAACATTTCCAATGGCCACTATGCTAACCTACCACCCTTGTAATCTGCAAAGGGTGCATCACCACATTTCCAATGGCCACTATGCTAACCTACCACCCTTGTAATCTGCAAAGGGTGCATCACCACATTTCCAATGGCCACTATGCTAACCTACCACCCTTGTAATCTGCAAAGGGTGCATCGCCACATTTCCAATGGCCACTATGCTAACCTACCACCCTTGTAATCTGCAAAGGGTGCATCACCACATTTCTAATGGCCACTATGCTAACCTACCACCCTTGTAATCTGCAAAGGGTGCATCACAACATTTCCAATGGCCACTATGCTAACCTACCACCCTTGTAATCTGCAAAGGGTGCATCACCACATTTCCAATGGCCACTATGCTAACCTACCACCCTTGTAATCTGCAAAGGGTGCATCACCACATTTCCAATGGCCACTATGCTAACCTACCACCCTTGTAATTTGCACAGGTCACATCCTAACGTCGCCAATAGCCAGTGCGCTGCCCACCCTGCCCTTCCACGTGCTGAAGAGCCTCTTTGACTCGACGCCACTGACGACGGATGATGGGGTCCTCCTGCGGCGCATGGCCTTGGAGATCGGAGCGATGCACCTGGTGCTTGCCTGTCTCTCAGTGCTCAGTCACCACGCCCCGCGCGCTCCCATCCCCGGGTTCCATCAGGAGGTCAGGATGAAGGTTAAAACTATTCACTAGTTTAGGTGGAGGCTGCTGTCGCCAGCCCCCTGGCCCGCTGTGATTTTGTTTTGCCGCATTTGTTCACCCTCAGCAATGTGCACTAGTTGTAATAATGTCGCGGTGGATCGAGCAAATGAAGGCACCGAATGTGTGTGTGCGCACGCGCGTGCGTGGAGATTGAAACCGATTGGGTTTGTGTGGAATGTGTTTCACGTTGCTGCTACAGACACTGGCACTTTGTTGGCTCTAGCTGACTTTGCTGCTTTGGACTACTTCTGTTCATCACGGCCTTCATTGTTTGTGTTCCCGCTGTAGTCTTCACGATAGCTATACGTTAACCAGACACGGTGGCAGAATTGGTAGAGCGCAGTCCTTCCGTGCGGGATATCGGGAGTTTGATTATGATCGAGTCAAACCAATGACTTATAAATTTTTACAAAATTTATACTTGTCGCTTCCTAGGATAGGGCAAGGACTTGTTAGCTCAGTGCCAGGATAATGTGATTGAGTGCAATATCGGTGGGGCAGCACTATTAAGTTGCCATTAGTGCATACTTTCACAAATCAGTACCCATCCTGATATGACCTTAGATGTTGCCAGTACGTAAAATTCCGACAAGCGAGCAACCTGGTAGCTATACGCCGTTTTGGAAGCTATGTGGAGATTAGGCAACCTCAGAACTGGTTGTGTAATGAATGCCTAAAGGGCAATTAACCGTTACAAAAATAGCATTTATGTCTCAAAAGCACTCTGTGTGTGTTCTATGAGCTGAAACGGGTTGGGGATTAAGTTAAATGTTAAGTGTGCTTTCATGTGGCATTATACTACATTACGCAAACCAAAACTAGTGACAATAAAAAAAAATTTCACCATCAATATGGCCTTCGCTGCCGACACGACACAAAACTACAATCAATCAATCAACATTACATAGGCGTATCTCAATATGTCATCTCTGGAATGGAGTGGAGAAGAAACACTTGTTACATAATTTATAACAATTTAAAATAATTTACTTTAAAATTGCATAGTCCGATGGTTTTTAGTTTCTGTCGCTTTTCTTTAGTTAAATATGGTGGTTATAATCTACCTTACTTTAGTTTTAAGTAACTTTTATTTTGAATTACCAACTTTTGATTTTGGAATGGATGACAACACTAACATAAAAACTAGAGGCTTCATCAGTAATGGGTTCTATTAAATTGGCTCGGTATTCCCTTATATGCAGCAACACATGCTTAATAATAAGTGAACCAGTATCCGTAGAATCAAATCTAGATGATGCTTTCGAAAATGTTAGGCTTTCATCGGACCATGCAGCTTTAATGTTTTGAAGCACAATTTGGAAGAATTTAACTGGTGACGAATGCATTAATTTATGTTGTGTTTACACAGCACTACTAATCATGTTGATGTGCACATTAATGGATGTTAATTAATTTAGAAAAGCAGCTCCATGCACAGATGGGATGGATATGGGTCATTCTCTGAAACTGTGACATGGAAACCCCAAAGTGAAAACCTTCCAAATAATAGCAGAATCCATGTTCATATCAAGGTTTGCATTTCAGTGTTGAAAAAAAAGCTATTTCCCTTTTTGGTGTTGATATTATGCCAAATTTAGAAATATATTAATATCACTTGTCTAACATGTAAATTAAACACAAACCCAGAAGATCATTTTAGCATACATAACAAATTTTAACAAGATTTTATTGATTAGATGTAAGCAAACAAGATTATGTAGTTTGACTAAATCCATGGTGTTGATTTATAAATTTTCACTTTAGCATAAAATCATACAAGTATGCTTTCGATTTTGTGGGATAGATTAAGTACATGTAGTCGTGCTAACATACTTAACATACAGAGGTAGCACTAATATTTGCTACCGAAAAAAAGAAAGAATTAATTATCACAATCGTAACATAGAAACCAAATTTGTGGTGCCCAGTTTCAGAGAGTGACCCATAATTGAGTAGGGCGCTCGATTCCCTGGGGCGGGGCATGGGACAAACAAAACAATTTAAGGCTTAACAAAATTGATACTTGTCATTACTGTGCCTGGTGCTTAGGATTACTAGGATAGCAATGAGAGGTGAAATAAGGAAGACAAATTCTCTGTAACCGAATTTTCTCTAAATTAATCAACAAATGCATACAAAAAATAATTACCCCGATAAACCAAGTTTGGGATATTAAAACATCCTGTAACCCGAATTCATAAAGATATAGAGTAAATATAATGCTTAATAGGGTACCTGGAATATAATTTAATATTTGGAAAATGATATTTAAAGTTGCATTAATCCGATAATTTTAAATTTCTGACGTTTTTGTAGATGAATATATTAGGTGGATACCTTACGTGTTTGAAGTAACGTTGACAATAAATGGCTAACGTTGAAGGTATTTGAAGTGAAAACGTGCCAAATTCGTTTTGGTGTGCACATCAAAATTCTGACACCATAGGCTTCAGCAGTAACAGGTTCTTTTAAATTGAAATACCATACCATTCCATGCAGCTACAAATGCTTAATAACTGCGACAGTATCTTAAAGTTGATTAAAGCATAACATTTTCCAAAAGTAAAACACTTATCTAGATTTGAACCTAGATATCCTTAGACACTGATGCACTTATTAAGTAATTGTTGCTATAAGGGCAAATTTAATTGAAGCTGTTGCTACTGAAGTCTATGGGGTGAGAGTCTTAGCAACCACGCCAAAATTAAATATGCATTTTTACACTTCAAATATCTCCAACGTTAGCAACTATAAATCAAAGCTTCTTCAAGCTCGTGTTAGATAGATTATAGTGATCAACTTAATGTATTTATCTCAGAAGATGATAGAAAATCAAAACCATCTGACTATGCAACTTGGATATGTGGAATATGTGGAATCAAGTCCAGATTATAGAAAAGTGTTTTTGTTTTTGATAATTTGAAGCTTTCATCGGACTATGCAGCTTTAAAACAATTTGATATTTGTTATTAACTGCTATGGAATGATGCTCTACCGTTACTACATGTATAATACAACTTTCTTTATATCAATGTAGACCAATCCCTGTCTAAGTAAAGCTGACTGAGCACCCTCTGTCTTGTAGATAATACTTGCTGCGACTCAGGCTGCCGGTTCCCTCTCCACGACAACTGTTCCGAAGGTTGGGGAGGACAAGGCTCACAGTTACTGGGCCAAGGGGACTGGGTTTGGTACCGGGTCTACCACGTCAAGCTGGGACGCAGAACAAGCATTCATCAGGCAGCGCAGTGAGGAGGAACACGTCACATGTCTACTCCAGGTCAGTTTTGTTGTGTCGCGTCTTTAATGGCCAGCGCTGCCAGGGATGATATTTTTCCGTTTTTAAGCGGATTTCCAGGTTTTTTCACAGCCGGGGGTTATTTCTTATATATGATGGGGGTACAGTAGCTAGCCTCTAGGATGGAAATTTGCTGTCGGGATAATACTCTCTGCTTGATTTCCGCTTTTTTTTGTGCCTGAAACCATTATCATCCCTGGCTGCATATTTCACAAAACCGGACGCAGTGGTCGAATCTGTAAGCACACAGACTTACCCTTTTGTGGAAGGTTGAGAATTTGAATCCTGGCCGAGTCAAATTAATGACTTACAAAATTTATACTTGCCACCACCTAGCCTGGCACTCAGCATTAATAGGATATGGCAATGTCGGGTTAACTGGGTATCAGGATAATGTGACTGAGTGGGAAATTAGGTTGTGATGCTGGCAGCCTGGTTTCCCCATGGGGCAGTACTTTAAAGTTGCCATGAGTGTGCACTGTCATAGGTCGGGTCGGTACCTATCCTGATATAACCTTAGATGTTGCTATGACGTAAAACAATAACACCAAACAAACAGAACCCATCCTGATATAACCTTAGATGTTGCTGGAACGTGAAGCCCCGACACAAACTACCTTGGTCCCTCATGGCTGACTACTGTGCCCAGTGTGCTGTCAGGCCCTCTTGTGACTGACTGACTGGACTCCTGCTCCTGGTTTCTCCTCCAGGTGCTAAGCAGCTACGTGAACCCGGGCGGCATGGTGGTGGCAGAAGAGGCGGGGGTGGTGGCTGACTGTGAGGAAGTCAGTGCGACTGAAAACAACTCGCTGCCGGCCATCCTGCCCGAGCTGCTCAGCCAATCCTGCCTCGTGCCCGCCATATCATCGTACCTACGCAACGACTCTGGTAGGTCACCGCTCTGCTGATAAAAGACTTTCATTCATAGAAAAGCTTGCTATCGATAAAAGCTGCATAGTTCGATGAAGCATACAAATTTCAAAACCAAAGCAATTATCTAGAATTTATTCAACATATCTAACTTAGATCCTGATACACTTAATAAACATTTGTTTCCACATAGAAAGGAATACTGGGTCAATTTAATAGAACCTGTTACTGCTGAAGCCTATGGTGTCAGAATTTTAGCATGCTTGCCAAAACTAATTTTACATGTTTGCACTTCAAATATCTCAAAAGTTAGCCATTTAAAATAAGTTACTTTAAACTACAGTAAAGTAGATTATAGCGATCAATCTAATATATTTATCTCAGAAAAATCACGAACTCAAAACCATCGGACTATGCAACTTTAAGAACCAAATATACTCAGCGTGTGCACTGGTCTACACAAAACTACAAAGTATTTAAATTGATCAAAAAGAATTTAATGAAGTACTGGAAAGGGCATAAAATTTGTGGTTACGGGCAAAATGTCATGAAAAGTCATGGAAATATAGTTGCCTGACAATTTGAAATCATATATTTTGATTTGTTTGTTGTTGAATTCTCCATGATTCATTAACGTTTGGATGGTCAGTAGATGATTCCAGCCTCCTCGCAGGGTTGCAGCATGCACAATTTCCTAGGAATGGCCATAGAACCTTTTGTGCATGGTCCATAAATAGTTGTCTTGAATCCTGAAAAGTCTTCGAAAAGTCATGAAAAATATCCGTATAAAGTGTGGGAACAACATAATGCTATTTTATTTTACACATGAACTTCAAATAATAAGTTATTTAGTAATCATGAAGGTAACACAAAATGCTATTCGAAATAACTAATTTTAACGTGGATGGATATTTTTGATATTTTAATGGGTATTTTTTTTTTTACGTATTCCCTCCCCCCTTCTGGAAATTTCGTAATCAATATAGAAATACCCAAAACGGAATTGATGTTTATTTATGGGCATGTTTGCTTTCAGTAAAATCATTTTCATTCAAACCAATTCTACTGGCATTTAGCCGTAAATATGACCTTTGTTGCCGACATGGCATTAAATCATCTTCAATCAAACCAATATGACAATAAATTCTACTTGTTTTTAGCTGTGAATATGGCCGTTGTTGCCGACATGGCGTTAAATCATCTTCAATCAAACCTAAATGACAGAATAAATTCTACTAGCTTTTAGCCGTGAATATGACCTTTTGCTACCAACATGGCGTTAAATCGGTCAACAATCCAACCAATCAACTGTGTGTGTTTGTGTGCCCAGTGCTGGACATGGCGCGCCATGTGCCGCTGTACCGTGGGCTGCTGGAGCTGCTGAGGGCCATGACGTCACGCCACCTGCTCATCCCGCTGCTCCTGCCGCTGTCCGGAGACGACGAGTCCGCCTCCTCCGTCGGACACCTGCTCGACAAGATGAAGGTCTGCGTGGACACCTATGCCAGCAGGCTCAAGTATGTCACCACTCTGAATTGACTAGAAAGGATGGCGGAATGAGTTGAGTGTCCATCTCCCGTTTTGGTGATCACAGGATTTGAACCCTGGTCGAGTCAAACCTATGATACTTGTCGCTTCCTAGCCGGGCAGTCGGCATTATTAGGATAGGGCAAGGACTGGTTGGCTCAGTGTCAGGATAATGTGACTTTGAGTGGGATGATATTAGGTCATGGTGCTGGTGGCTGGTCTCCCAGTGAGGCAGCACTCTTAAGTCACCATGAGTGCGCACTGCCACAAGTTGGTACCCGTCCTGATATGGCCTTAGATGTTGCCAGGACGTAAAACTATTAAAAAAAACTAAAAAAAACACTGATTTGATCGGGTCATGAGCTTTCTTGAGATCTCTCGTTTGAAAATTTGAAATCCAGGTGAAATGACGCACCTATTAACCCCTTTACGGTCGGAATCACCCAAATGAGCCCGCAAGGTATATGGTATTACAGGCCGGGAGCGCCTGAATGCACCCACCATAGCTCATATCATATCTCATAACCAGTAATACCAAGGAGGCTAATTTTGGTATCATTTGAAAGTGAAATCAATATACTTTCATATGAAATCAACTTAATTTTCAACCATTTTTGAGGTATATCAATTTAATTGCACTAACATCACATATTTAGATTTTTCAACAGGACTTCGGGCATCTCTCTATGGCTGAAAGGGTAAATTGAATAATATTGTGTGTTGTTTATTTTATTTTGATTCTATTCTCAGGGATGTGATTTTTTTTAAAGCAAATTTCCGAGTTTTTAATAATGAAATTTGTCATTCTTTAGATTCGGTGAAACAGAATATCTGGTTTTATATGAGGAGGGGGGCGGGTATAAATTGCATGAGCTTCTGGGGGCTGCCCGGACCCCAAAGGGGTCCTAGACGGCCCCCAAACCCTTGGCCTTGGCCTGATTTTTTTTATTTTCAGAGGTTTTACATCCCTGTATTCTGATTGCTTACTGACACCCATTCTCTCACACTAATTATGTTTGTCCTATTCTAATTGCTTACCAATGCGCCTTGTCTCTGAAAGGACGAACAAGTCGAAAGGCCCTGCGGGCCCGCCATCCAAGAACAAGCAGGAGGAGGACGAGACAGAGGGTTTGGCGCTGCTGATCCCCGACATTCAGCAGACGGCCGTCATCGTGCACGCCGCCACGAGCCGCATGCGCCAGCGACACTCCGTCGACAAGGTGGACAGTGGCGAGACGGAGGCACAGGGCGCTGCCAAGTCAGACCACTCCCACGAAGAGCGCTACATCGAGATTATCAAGCCACTCCAATTTGGTGAGTTTCGCATTAAGCCGAGCAATATAAACATTGGTTGTTCAGTATGAATACTTGCCTCTCAGTATAGACACTGGTTGCTGAGTATGAATACTTGCCTCAGTATAGACACTGCTTGCTAAGTGTGAACACTTATTGTTGAATACGAACACCCATTACTCAGTATAGACATTTTGTTGCTAAATATAAACACTAGTTGCTAAGTATCAACACTTACTGCAGGGTCCCGTCCTGATATGACCTTAGATCTTGCTAGGACATAAAACAAAGAAAACAAACTTACTGCAGGGTATATGGACACTGATTGCTGAGTATGAATATTTGCCTCTTAGTATCGACACTGATCGTTCAGTATGAATACGTACCTAAGTATTGACACTGGCCGCTCAGTATGAATACTTGCCTCTCAGTATGGACACTGATTGTTGAGTATGAATATTTGCATCAGTATGGACACTAGTCTCTGAGTATGAACAGTTACTGTTGAATATGAACACTCGTCATTCAGTGTAGTCACTTTTCACTCAGTATACACACTTGCTGCTCAGTATAAACACTTGCTGCAGTCTGAGCACCCATCAGTCAGTATAGACACTTGCTGCTCAGTATAAACACTTGCTGCTAAGTATAGACACTTGCTGCTCAGTATAGACACTTGCTGCTCAGTATAGACACTTGCTGCACAGTCTGAACACCTGTCAGTCAATATAGACACTGGATGCTCAGTATAAACACTTGCCGCTCAGTCTGAACACTGGTCGCTTAGTAAAGACACTTAACACTTGATGTTGCAGACACATACGAGATGGTGGTGGAGGAGGACGCAGGGCTGCGCTTCACCCTGGCACACCACTACGAGTCGAACGTCAAGGCAGCAGGGGAGGTGACTAACGCTGCGCGGGCGCGGCGCCTCGCCCAGGAGGCCGTGACACTGTCCACCTCCCTACCACTCTCCCACAGCTCCAGCGTCTTCGTCCGCTGCGACGAGGACCGCCTCGACGTCATGAAGGTAAGCCGCCAGCCTGCCGACATTGCGAGAGCCTGTTGTGAACGGCTGCCGTGTGGTGCATATACGCGTCCCTGGCAGGGTTGCCAACCCTTATGGTTTCACTGTAAGGTGTACAATCATTTGTCCCATCATCACGTAAAGCTGTACAATGCCATTAATATAGTAATATTATATCAATCTTACGGATTATTTGTAGCAGAAAATTATGTCGAGACCTATCATAGAAAAGAATGTAGAAATGTATCACAGATGTGTACAAAATGCACCACAGAGACGCCTGTGACGCCTCCAATATAACATCCCTTAAGATCTTCTGGTTTTTCATTTTCTTTGAAATTACGTAAAGCCATTGAATTTCATGATTTTAAAATCCGGGCCTGGAAATGTCCTGGGATTATTGGCGAAAGGACTTTATGTCCTGGAAAAGGACTTGAATTTAAGCGAGAGTGATGATAAATAATATTTTCCTGCATTTTCATTGATGGATCCAACTCCTCTCTCACAACATTGCCCATGTTTTATTGCGCGCGTGTTCTTTATGTGGCATTTACTCTATGTGGTTCCGCATGCTCTCGTGCAGGTGTTGATAACGGGACCATCAGACACGCCCTATGCAAATGGGTGCTTCGAGTTTGACGTGTACTTCCCTCAAGACTACCCCAACTCACCACCACTCATCAATCTGGAGACTACCGGCAACCACACTGTCAGGTTCAATCCCAACCTCTACAATGACGGCAAGGTGAGTGTCACCGGATGGATGTAGAGAAGGGATTTCTTTTGGATTTCTTAGTTGATTAAGATGGGGAAATTTCAATCTCGGACGATTGGTATTCCTCATTCCACTGCTCCTTGCCCTATCCTAATAATGCCGAGTTCTTGGCTAGGAAGCGACAAGTATAAATTTTCACGTCATTGGTTTGACTCGACCAGGGTTCGAACCCGTGGGTTTGAAACTCACGACCTACCAAAACGGGACACGGACTCTCTACTCATTCGGCCATCCCAGCGTAGGGGCAAATGACAACCATGTCTGAATCTGATCAAAAACTGCTCTGGTATAAACAAGATGTAAAGTTCCTGGTTCCAGTGTCCAGTGTTTATCTATATTGGCGTATAGTTGGTGAAATGGGAGAGAGTACCAAAAAAATCCAAAGATGGCGGCCACTGAATGCTCTCGATTTGACTTTTGCGGTATTAACCTACATAATTTAATCAATTATTCACTTCAAAAGTAGTGGGCTACAATAGATTTGAACCATATATTTAGCACATTAGATTGGCAATTCATTTGGTTATTTCTTAATTCCTTCCATAACAAATTAGAAGACACAGGGATGAAAGATCTCCGCGATTTCGCGGATTTCCGGAATTGTTCATCCCGCAGCACCCTCAGCGTATACTAATATGTGGTGCAGACGCCGCAGCACTATCAGCGTAGGCCTATACTACTAATACATGCTTCAAAAGGCGCAGCACTATCGGCATATACCAATATATATATATGAAACCCGACTTCCGAAAATTTTCCGCGATTCCCTGACAATGCTAAACCTATAGGAGAATATCAGCATTTCCACATTTTTCCCGGAGACCACTTTCATCCCTGAAGACAAGACAGGTAATGGATCGAGCCTAAGACTCTGGCTGGCCCTAAAGACCTACCATTACGTTTAATTGAGCAAAATTGGAGACCAAATGGCCACATTGTAGGAGGGTTAGGCACCACCTGGAGGGCAGGAGGGGAGTTAGAGGAGCTGCTTGATGGCAGACCTCCTGCCCTCCAGGCTGCACCCCAATCTCCAGTAACCCAGACTACCAAAGAACATATCAAAGGAGGTTACAGGAGTATTTGCAGTGAAATGAACAAGTAAATAACAAAGACGGAGAATTACATACATGAATAATATTTGCATTTTGTACTTTATATCTCACATAACCAGATGCTAATCTTGTACATTCTAGGTTTGCCTCAGTGTTTTGAACACGTGGCATGGCAGACCAGAGGAGAAATGGAATCCTCAGACCTCCAGTTTCCTGCAGGTGAGCCGAATCTGTGACGATTCCTTTATATAGCTTTTAGTAATATATTTAAATAAACAATTTTTTAACCAATAACACTGACATTAAGGCTGCATAGTCCGATGAAAGTATACATTAAAATTTTTAAATGTTGAATGTCAGAAACTGCAAAGCCATTGGATTATGTAAGTTTAAAGACAGATTACCAACGACAATAATGGCGTTGTAAGCTTGACGCACTGCCGCCACTAACACGCCCCACCCCGCCTTTCTGGGTGTGGCCATGTTCTTGTGTCAATACAGTCACTGATCCTCATGTCGGAGCCCTACTTCAACGAGGCCGGCTACGAGCGGTTTCGGGGTGGTGGAAACCAAATATGTGGTACCGAGTTTCTGAGAATGACTCATATATATGATATATATTTTTTTGTATATTATATATATAAATTTTATTGTTTAAATGTTGAATGTCGGAATCTGAAAAGCCATTGGATTATGTAAGACTAAAGATTACCAACACCAATAATGGCATTGTAAGCTTGACCCACTGCCGCCACTAACACACCCCGCCCGGCCCGGCTGTGTGTGGCCAGGTTCTCGTGTCGATTCAGTCACTGATCCTCGTGTCGGAGCCCTACTTCAACGAGCCTGGTTACGAGCGGTCACGGGGTACGCCCTCGGGCACGGCTAGCTCCCGTGAGTACGACGCCAACATCCGGCAGGCGACTGTCAAGTGGGCCATGCTGGAACAGGTGCGCAACCCATCACCGTGCTTCCGCGACGTGATCGAACGGCACTTCTGGCTGAAGCGGCATGAGGTGATGGCGCAGGTGGAGGAGTGGGTCTCCGAGCTGGAAGCGGGCTCGAGCGACAAGCGCACCGGGCGCACCATCTCGCACAGCTGCGTGGCGCTTAAGGTGAGTTGTGTGTTGTGCTCAGCACTGGAGTCAGCCTCCCTCAAAGCTCCCCCATTCCCCGGCACCTGCCCTGACGCCACCGCACACCCCACCCAACCACTACCCTTCTGCTACCACCACCCTACCTACCTCCTAGCCCCCACCACCACTCTTACGCTCCACCCACCTGATCCCCACCATCACCAAACCCACACTCTAACCCTCCCCCTCACACTTTCAGTCTTGTCAAAGCTATTTTCAGTATTCTTGAATGACTTTCAGTAACACTTTTACTTTGAAAAGTAAACAATTACATAATATTCACAAGCAAACTTTCCATTCATCCCACAACAAAAATAACGCAATGTGCAATGTTGAAATCTCAGCTTGAGTTCGGGATTTCGTTTGTTTTGGAGACCACTTCCATCCCGTTACATTTTACAATAAATGCTGTATGAATAATGTGTGTGCGGTGTGCTTGCTCTCCCCCCTCAGCGGCACTACAACCAACTGAAGGACGAGCTGTTGAAGATGCAGGCTCCGGAGGGTTCGCCGGGCGACGAGGGCGAGGACGACACGACGGACACGTCGCACAGTGTTGGCGCCGAGAACATGGACACCGGCCTGCCCGCCTCGCGCACCGACTCGGAGGCCGACCTCTCCAAGAAGTCACCAGACGGCGCCACCAGCTCGGAGAAGCTCGGGGAGAGCAGCTCGGGCGGCCAGCCAAGCAAAGACGTCAGTCCCAGCGGCGCACCGCCCATAATGCTCTTGAACCATATGCAGAATTTGGACACGGTGGGCAACTATGGCGAGCTCATGGCCCCCACGCTCATGAACGCCATGTTCGAATCGAGCGGTGAGATTGAGGGGGAGTTGCCAATGTACCATTTGTGATGATACGACCTGGTTAGTTGTTGTCACTAGTTAATGCTGCTGCTATTATTATTATTATCATCATTATTTTTTTATTGTTTTAATTATTATTACTATGAATGGTTGGGTTTCAGGCTCGGGGAATTGTTGGGAAAAGGGGTGACTATATAAAATAGGTATGGCTATATATGTAATGTATATAATATATATATAATATATTAGCGGTATATCATATATACTGTATATATTATATACTGTATATATACTTATATATTTTAACATATATATTATATATACAAATATTATATATGTTATATATACAATAATTTATATATATATATGTATTATATATATATTATATGTATTATATCTATAGCAGATTTGACATTAACTTATAGCGATGGCATTGGTGGTGCATTGTGCAACTCTGACCCAATGCAGACGTATACAGCATGGTTGGCAGCAGGTCCCATAGATACGCTGGAACTGTGGAAGGATGTGATTTTTTAGCTTGCTGCGGGAAAATAGCTAGGTCTTGGTTTTTGATGGATTTACGAGTAATTTAAACCGCATTTCGGATGTCCGCTCAACCCGAGTTCTCAGGATGGAGTGTGCTGAGGCTCACAATAACACTACACTGGAACAGTGGAAGGATGTGATTTTTGAGCTTGTCTGCGGAAAATAGCTAGGTCTTGGTTTTTGATGGATTTATGAGTAATTTAAGCCGCAGCCCACATTTCGGATGTCCGCTCAACCCGAGTTCTCAGGATGGAGTGTGCTGAGGCTCTCAAGACGACGTTTCTATGAACATACAAGTGCTTTCCCTCACGATCACAACTACAGACACCAAACTGTACATGCGGTACTGCTTCTTAGAAGGGTGCCCTTTCTACCCGGCGAACTGATAATGTACAGCACGAGTAGCTTTCACATTGCACGCGTGCCAGGCTAGGAGTAGGTAGCACAGGTTGTGTGTGTGCATATATATAGCTATATGTAGCTATTTTAATATATGTATATAAATATATATTGATATATGTCTATATATTGATGTCTCTATATATAGATATATGTATATATATATATGCATATGAGCCTGTCTCAAAAAGTGATAACTCTTTTTTTTGTTCATGTAACGATTGACACAAAATAGCACAGAAACGGTTGCACTGAAAACACAACATTTGCTTCAAATCAATATGTATTCTATTGGGATTATGAAACACCATAAATCAGTTTATCCTGAGCAAATGCATCAGCAGATAGTAGGTTTATCGTTACAATGGACAAAGTTTTGTCCCAAATTACTTAGCACCTTTTGAGAGAGCCTCATATATATGTCTATATATTGATATATGTATATATATAAATATGTGTATATATGCTGTATAAGCAAGTCTACAAGTATAATTACTTGTGTCTATATATGCACACATGTAAATATATATATATATCACACGCACACACACGTATATATAAACACGCATACACACGGGCGGCCTGAGAGTGGACACCGTAGACCTAGTTACCGGCCCTCCGGCCCGTATTGTGCAGAGCAACTCTTTTGTTTAGGTGGTTATTCAAATGTTGTCTTGATGTTCTTGGGTTTTGTTCTCTTTATGTTGAAAATGTTACCAACCAGCAAGACAGAAAAAATTGTCTCACCGGTGGTAAATTGATGTTTTAAGCGACGCCTGTAGCTTCGTGTTGTTCACATGACCTGGCTTAATTTGTCTTTTTCTTCAAGTACATAATATATATATAGATATGATTTGGTTGACATTTTGATGTGGACGGTGAGAACATCTGACATGATATATTATGACAACAGTGTGTATACAGTGTTGTGATGGAGGCATTATTAGTGCTCAGTGAGGTAGGACAGCACTGAGGGTGGGTGGCGTGTGAATGAGGGCGAGACTGTCGCGAGTGTGTATATACTTGAGTTGTGTCGTTTTATATGCTGGTGGGTGTGCTGCTGCTGTTGCTACTGCAGCTGCTCCATCTGCTGCTGTTGCTACTGCAGCAGCTGCTCCATCTGCTGCGGTTGCTACTGCAGCTGCTGCTGTTGTTGCTATACTGCATCTGCTGCTGTTGCCGCCACCCGAGGTGTGTAGGGGGCGCTGTGAGCGAATGTGGCTGGTGACTCATTTTTAGATAGCATTAATTATATAATATTAATAATAATCCTCTTAATTTACACTGAAAACACCTCTTAAAGGATACCGTAGTCAGTCGAGTGTGGCTGGTGGTGACTGATGTGGGAGCTAGTCAGGGGAGAAATGAAAGCTTTGTAAGTAGCGGTAGTGCTGGCGACTAGTGTGCCGTGTGTATTGTGTTCAGGCTGGCAGGGGGTTTGGGTGTATTGGCGCGGTTCCCTGGGTAGATGTACAAAGAGCGTTGAATGTGATCTACAACAGATGGGTGTGTGCAGTAGAGTGTCTGGCACCCCTCACCCCACCCCCCACATACACACCCCTGGCCACGCATTACCACTCAATATACGTACCCTCATGTGATAGGGATTCTTACAGAGTGGTACTTGAATGGTGGCTTTCAGTTTAGTAGTAATAAGCACACACTCACATTTACACACACTATACACTTTGTACATTTGAAGACTTGTGTTCAAAACACGCTGCATAGTTAAACTGATGAGAAAGCCGTAAGGGGACTTATTTAATTTAGCCGAATTGTGGAGGTACAGTACAGAGGGCTCGTATAATATATATAGAATGATGCTAGCAGTAAGAGTACATACTAAGTGTAATTAACGACTGTAACCTACAACTTGTACAATGTGTATATTTGCAGGATTTGTCACGAGTGTATATGAAAACCACAGAATGTGTATGAAGAATATGCAATGCAAAGAATAAAATATTCTTGACTTTTCAACATATTTACAATTTAGTTATTTAATTATTCTATTAAAGCTGCATAGTCCGATGAAATATCAAATTTTCAAAATCAAACCAATTATCTAGATTTGATTTTACATATCTAACTTAGATACTGATGCACTTATTAAGCATTTGTCTCTGTAGTGTAGGAGGCAATACTGAGTGTCAGAGTTTTGGCAAGCTTGCCAAAACTAATTTTCCATGTTTGCACTCAAAATATCTCAAAAGTTTACCATTTAAAATAAGAGCAACTTTGAACTAAACGAAAGTAGATACTACTTTAATGTTAGACTTGATTCATATGTATCGTCAGATTGCAGGATAACAGCTACCAGTAACAGTCATAGATGTTTTTTTGTAATAACCTAGATTAATGAAATCTAAATATAACTAAACCATGCAATCATAAAATACTTTAAATCCTATTTTGCTGTAGTTATATCGGTTATTAAAAAAAAAAAGGTTTTGGATTAAGCCACCATTTTCCCCACCCCGAGTGTAGAGAAGCGTATTCGATTATTTGATCCGGGTGTAGTATGTGCTCATGCGCCAAAAAGTGGCTCGGGTGACCCCAGTTGATTAATCGATCACACCCTTGAAGTATTCACCCCTACAGTGTTGCCAACTCACAAACTTTCTGTGAGTCACTGAAATTGAAGGTTCTGATCAGTCACCTAACCAGTCATCATGTGTGGTGAGGGTGTATGTATGTGGTGGGGGTATAAGTGTGGTTGGGGTGTAAGGGGTACAGGGGGTAAAGGTGTGTGTCGTGGGGTGTAGGGGGTATAGGTGTGGGTTATGGGGGTTTAGGGCTGTGGTGGGGATGTATGTGTGTGGTGGGGGTTTAGGGATGCTAAAGATTGTGAGGTGCCGCTCTGCAAGACACCCCTACATCTCTACCACAAACCACCTACAACCCCACCACACACACCGTCAACCCCCACCACACACACCTACACCCCCACCAGACACACCTACACCCCCACCACATCCCTAAGCCCCCACCACACACCCCTAAATCCCTATGCACCCTCACCACACACACCTAAATCCTCACACTTGATAGGAGAAGAAACTGCTTCTATTCAACCAAAGCATTACAAGGACCGGCATTGTGCGCCATCTGACGAGAGACTCATGCAAACTGAAAGGTCGCCATTGACCCCCAACCCCACAAATGTCTGTACCTTTGATTAAATACAAGTAAATGTCATACATAATATCAGCCTATTTTATATCCCTTTGGAAATGCCCTCAAATAGCCCATTTAAAAAGAATATCTGAGATGGGCATGGCCCTGGACCCCCCCCCCCCCCTAGCAATAAATGATCACTATTTAAGTTTGGTATTAATCCATTGCAAATAATCTGTGAAGGTAGTTTCTAGGCAGCATTTGATTAAAAAATCTATTGCCGTGTAGAGTGAACTAGACAAGAATACCACCATACCAAAATGGTGACCAGTGGATTCTCTCCATAGAGGGGGTGTAATAACGTAACGAGGCAACTTTCGGTGGCCATATTGGATGGCTTGTAACTGGCTACACTGTGGTTATTTACTGATTTGTTGGTTTATTTGTCACTGTTTTGAGCAGTTTGGCCACAGAAGTTGTTGCTAAAGTGCTGTAAGTAAACACATTGGATGTAAACTGCCCAGAACCTTCCATAACACAAGAAAACTCAGTTTTACTGCATCTGCATGCATTCACAACATGGCTAGGGAGGGTGCTCATAATCCAAGATGGCTGACCGCTGATTGCTAAGTAATGACATCATGTGCACTCCCTCTATGGATAGTAAAATACTAGATTTCAGCAGTAATTTTCTGCGAACATATTATTGTGGTTGGTTGTTTTAAGTAATATCAATGCAAGGCTTACTGTCTGCATTATCGCTCCACTGTCTCAATGTTCTATTCGTTTGTAAAAAAACATCACATTTATGCTAAAGGTAAACTTAGTTACTTGTTTTCTTTGTTTTTTTAAAGAACCTAGTGCTGCAATATAGTTAGGTCACCATATTAAAAAGCTGCATAGTCTGATTAACCATCAAATTTCCAAAACCTAATTAATTATATTAATTTGACTATCTATTGATGCACTTATTAAGCATTTGTTGCCACATAGAAGGGAATACTGAAACAATTCAATAGAACCTCTTATTGCCAAAGCCTATGAATATGATGTCATAGTTTTGTTGTGCTTACCAAACTAATTCGATAGGTTTGGACACCTATATATGTAAGCAATATATAGGTGTCCCGCATTTCGGTGTGCACATCAAAAGTAATTTAGCGATTTGCCTTCAAACACCTTGAAAGTTAGCCATTTATAATAGTGTTTTCAAATGAAAGTCATTTAAGCCGTGTTCACACACGGGAGTTAAGTCTCCTCAACTAATTCGCCTTGTCTAGTTCGGCTCACATTCGCCGTGTGGATGCGACACTGAAGCGGATTAGGGCTGAGTCGATTCATCTAGTTCGCTTCAAGTAAACCACGTTTGCGAGGTAGTCCAGATGAACCAAACTAGCTTAAAGTTGCATAGTCCGATCGCGTTTGAATTTTTGTCTTATTTTTTAGATAAATATATCAAATTGATCGTTATGACCTACTAATCATTAGTCTGGAGTCATTTTGATGAAAATTGGCGAGTTTTGAAGCAATTATAGTTGAAAGAACTCAAAATACTTTCGACAAGCTTCCCTAAGTCCTTTGGCTATGACACGTATTGACGTCTCGCGATGACCATGTGATGTGGGATGACCTAATTCAAATGTAGCCTGTTCTCCTAGTAGTTTCCCCTGATGGCGCCATTGCACTATCATATATAGCGATATAGCGAATGGTAGACAGGAAGTGTGAACACTTATTTGTCTCTCTTTTTTATTTTTGGATACATTAGTTGTCCCAAGCAGGGGAAATCCCAGTCACAGACAACTGGTCTTCCCCACTCCACTGCTGGTCGATAGAAAGCCCGAGCCTACACTTTTACCGACCCAAGGGTTTTTTAACCTCCCACACCACATAGACATGGTATGAGAGCAACCGGCCTTTGATGACGCTGTAAGTTATACACAGCGGTGGAAATCCAAATTGGCAGAGCTGGGGGCACGGGGAATCGAACCGCCGACCCTCAGATTAGGAGTCTGACCTAGAAAAAAGTCAGACACTCTAACCACTCCACCATAGAGAACGCCACTGATGGGTAAGTTTTTCATGTGATGTGATATTTTTTATTTTACAGCATATTTTATTTTATTTACACTAGCATTGTTTGATTAATTTTAGTGTGTTTATATTTTTGTGTATACTTTTAAGTGTATACATCGGCTGTTTGGCAGTGGTGTAATATCATTTTAATATAATATTCACTTATACATTTATACCATACACTGCAGTATGTTCGACATTACAAATATCAGTATCATTTGGTACTATATATGTATATTTTTAATATAATACATATTACATTGTATTTATTTAAAGTTGCATAGTCCGATGGCGCTTGAATGTTTGTCTTATTTTTTTAGATAAATATATCAAATTGATCATTATGAGAACAGGATAATAATAATAATAACAATTGCATTAGTATTCAGTCAATATTTATTTGATAACATCTATGGCATGTAAGACAACTTTAACGAAGCAGTTATAAAAATGTTTGACCTTAAGTGTGTCTTTATTTTTGTACAGCTATTCTAGCATGTCACTTGCATGATTATCAAATGTATTGTTCCCGGATAATAATATACATAATTATTACATCACTCTTATTCAGATCTGTAATAATTATTTAATACAAAATTCCATGCAACTTTATATCAACCCAGCCTATGGTGCCAGCAATACTACCACTGGACATCCTGGAACCTCACTACGTACTTGGAATGAGGGTCAAGGCTACTGGTGATGAGATTGACCTAATTGATTAATGGCTTCCTTGTGTGATGGGTTTCTCAAAGTAGGATGAGGTAGTAAATTCACTGATTATTCTATATATGCCATACCAAATCACTTGTTAATGTACCAATATCTAAGATGGATATATATAATCAAATTAAGATACATGTTTTGGTTTTGAAAAATAAATATTTCATCGGACCATGCAACTTTAAGTCGGCCCAAGTTACTAGTGTGAACGGTAGAGGCTTAAGCCGTGTTTACACGGGGAATTGTGAAACGTTCTAGACAAGGCGATTTATATGAAGCGTTTTTGAGGTGCGTTTACACGGACAGAGTTTAAAGAGTGTTTTGGTGCCGGGAACCAGCAGCCTGTGGTGCGCCTGTAGCCGGCGACCACCTAATCGGGCCCTAACACTGCCGGGAACCAGCTGAATCGCTTCAAATAAACCACCTCCTGAGGTGGTATAGATGAAGCGTTTCATATGAATCGATTCAGCCCTAAAACGCCACAGAGGTGCGTCTACACGGCAAATGTGAGTCGATCTAGGCAAGTGGGTTCATATGAAATGTTTTAAATCGCCCGTGTAAACGGGGCTTCAGATGAGGCGGTTTAAAGAAGTCAAAGTCGAGACCTAAGTTTGTTTACTTTCCAGTAAATTTGCTCTATGAAACTGCTAGCTGTGCACATATAGTTTTTTCATCATTTATTTTTAGGGTTTCACTGCTCAGCAGAAGTTTTGACCGTTCCAAAACAATACGATTCAGTCGAAACAGATCTAGGTCGAATCCACACTCTCTCGTGCCGACGTTGACTAACCGAAACTGGCGTTGGTTAGTATGGACTTGCTCATGCGCAGATATCGATTTCCACCTTAAACCGCCCCGAGAATACTGCATGTGTGGACAAGACACTAGTTCGCCTCATCTAGTTCGGCCTAAAGTTGTGTGTCTGAACACGGCTTTAGACTGGCAGAAATTCAAAACTAACGGCATCGGGTTGCAATTTTAAATGTCAGATGACATTTTCTTTGTTTTAAATAATTATCAAGTCATTTTTTCCCATAAAAATGATTACGCGAGAATAGACTGTATTTAGTTTCATTTCCCGACTAAAGAGAGTATCACATCTAAAAACTGAAAAGAACGCGTAAAAACATCTGCCCGGACCCGGGATCGAACCGGGGACCTTTAGATCTTCAGTCTAACGCTCTCCCAACTGAGCTATCGAGGCTAGATGAATTAACTAGTCATCTAGATACTACTGGATACAAGCGATGTCAAGTGTTGGACCATCTTGTACACAAAATTATATATTATTGAGATATACATGTATACTGGTCTATCAGGATGGTTACTTTCATTAGCTGTTTAAATGTATTCAACTTGGGGAAGTGGGTCATGGTACATGTTATGCTGTGCTGCCATCTGGTGTAAACAGACTGAACTACTCCTAAGCTGGTCGTTCTCTATCCTCTGGTTTAGCTGGACCGCGCCGTTTTAGACTCGATATAAATGCAGAACATATTGTATACAGGCATGCGAGGCAGGGAAATAAACCGATTTTTTTAAAGGTTATCGTGGAGACAGCAGCATCCCACTGAGTCGCAAGAGGGATGCAAATAATGTATTTCAAAGGTGTTTCGGCGACCAGGAAAAAAAACAGAATTAAAAAAACCCACGGAATCCGTGTTTCGGCGGCCAGAAAAAAACCAAGGAGAAATCACACGCCTGTGTATATTTCAGGATATTAGGTAGTGATGCTTTATCCCCCCCCCCCCCCCCCCCTCCACACACACAGTTGAATTTATTTCGCCCAGTTACTACCTCCGACCTATAAAATTCTTGTTTTAAAGGGAAAAAAGGGTGGGGGGGGGGGGGGGTCAATATTCAAAATGACCTTAAATTTAAAGAAAGAATTAAAACAAAGTTCCCAAGCTTTCACATTTTCATAAATATTTTATTTCAATAAAAGTTCCATAAAAAAAAAAAAACACTTCTCCATTCATTTTTCAAATATTGTGGATAAGTGCATATTTATTGTATTTGTAGTCCTCTGTAATGCGCCCCACTACCACATGGTGGTCTTCAGTACGCTGACTCTTACTGATCAAAACAGGCGGGTGGAAGCATGCTAGCATGGGTGCTCCCTATGGTGGTCCGTTCCACCCAATTGCTAGCGACTACCCCGCTCCCCAACCGAAGGTTAAAGCTGCATAGCCCAATGAAGTATCACATTTTCAAAAGCAAAGCCCTTGCCTAGATTGTAATCTACATATCTAACTCAGATACTGATGCACTTATTAAATATTTCTTGCCAGATAGAAGGGCATAGTGAGTCAATTTAACAGAACCTGTTACTACATAAGCCTATGGTATCAGAGATTTTGCATGCCTGCCAAAATTAATTTAGCATTTTTGCACTTCAAATATCTTAAAAGTTATCCATTTAAAATAAGTTACCTCTAACTAAATTAAGGTGGGTTATAACAATTAGTTGAATCGTTTTAACTCAGAAAAATGATATAAACTCAAAACAATCCGATTATGCAACTAATTGTGACATGGCTGGGTCGTGGAAGGTGACTGGCCTCGGAGGAATAAAGTGGGGAAGGACCCAGAGGATAAAAGCATCTACCTAAAGTGTCTTTCATTATTCCATACGCAAAGCAGAAACGGGTCCCTAACATTATCAGTAGGCCGATACACAGTCACATTAAGCTTCCGAATACAATGTACTATTTCCACATAGAATCCGAGGAGTTCTGGCATCTATCTAGGCATTTTCGAGAATACAGGAAGGCTTCGCAAGGCGCATGCATGGGTCCAGTGAAGTCAATGGCCGACAGACTGGCTGAGAAAGTGTGCAGGTCAAAATGGCAGAGGTAGTGGACAAAGGACCAGAAACACGTCTTGGTCGACTCCAGCATGTTGTATGGGGGGTGGGGGGTCCCGAGGATAAAAGCATCTAAATAAAGTGTCTTTCATCATTCCATATACGCAGAGCAGAAACTGGTCCATCACATTATCAGTATACATTCACATTAAGCCTCCAAATGCAATTTACTATTTCCACATAGAAGCCTCTGGGTTCTTCTGGTATCTATCTAGGCATTTCCGAGAACACAGGAAGGCTTCACAAGGCGCATGTGTGCGTCCAGTGACGTCAATGGCCGACAGGCTGGCTGAGACGCTGTGCAGATCAAGATGGCGGAGGTAGTGGACAAAGGACCGGAAACACGTGGCCCCACACAGACACGCCTTGGCTGACTCCAGCATGTCATATAGGTCCCCGGGCACAGTCTCCCGGCTATAGTGCAGTCTGAAAGAACGAACGAAGGACATTTAATTAGAACAATTGAATTTGATTTGTAATTTGTTTTACATCCTGCAACGTCTAAGCTCATATCAGGATGGGTACTAGCTTGTGACAGTACACACTCATGGTGACTTTATAATGCTGCCCCACTGGAAGATCATGTCGCTTGCACCATGATTCGATATCCCACTAAGTCACATTATCCTGACACTGACCAGTCCTTGTCCTATCCTATTAATGCAGAGCACCACAATAGATAGCAACAAAAATCAATTTAGTAAGTCATTGATTTGCTTCAGCCGGGTTGCAAATTCCTGACCTTCCACACGGGAAGCCTACACTGTACTGACTTATTCGGCCACTGTGTTTAGTCGTACTCATCTTGAGATATCAAAGGCTAGGACTTTCCAAGCCCTCACAGTGAAAATTCAAGAACGCTTATTTAATTAAAGATCCCTGAAACAGTCATATTCATAATTGATTTACTGTGTAAAATTTGAAGTGTAAATAAACATATAAAATAACAACAAACTTATTTATACCGTAATATAAAAATCAGAATTAACTGGAGGGGTGTAATACATGGTATGCGGGTATTGCAATACCTATCTGCTAAAATACCTCAAGGAGTTCGACGTCCCTGCCTTGCAAAGTTATAAACCACTGCCTTGTGGTATAGGTTCTTGATAGAACCAAAGGCCAAGGGAGCAAACCCTAACAGAAAACCACGCTTCCATAGCAGCATTAAGGGCGGTGTTGAAGAATGGAACTCCCAATATCTCCCGGCCAGCCACTGCAGGGACAAATAGTTTGCACCTGTCTTGACGTGTTCTTGCCGGTGCGAGACCTCTATTTGCTCCCCGAGAGAGTGCTGCTAGTAACTTGCAAAAGCCAGCAGCACTTCAACACTTTGCAGCTTTTATGAAATGCACAACCCCACAAAATCACCAGATCCACCACTGCATAAAGATGCCTGCAGACTGCTATAAAAATGCATTCGTGCCCTGAAATCAGACTGGTGAGAGATGAAAGCAGAGGAGCTGCAGAGATCCACAGATAAAAACTACATGAAGGGCTTCTACAACTGGACTGAGGGAGGTTTGGGGACCCGAGAAGAAAGGGCCTGTGCACCCGAAATCATCGGATGGAACGGAAACCTTCTCCGACAGCAAAAGAGTTGTGGCAAGATGGAGTGAACACTTCCTGAAGCTACTCAACATCCCTGGTGACATTGAACATGACGCATTAGAGAACATCCAGCAGCGCATTACCAACACATGCCTCGATGAGACTCCAACCATGGATGAGATGGCTAGAGTAATCATGGGCCTGAAAGATGGCAAAGCACCTGGGAGTGATGGAATTCCTGCAGAAGTATGGAAGCACGGAGGAGACAATCTGTTCAACAGACTACACCATCTAATCACCAAAGCCTGGGAGGAGGGTTCTGTACCACAGACGTGGAAGCATCCCAGCATTGTAATCATCTACAAGAAAGGAGATCGAACAGACTGTGGGAACTATAGAGGAATCTATCTTTCCATAGCAGGCAAGATCTTTACTAGGATCCTCCTCAATAGACTATCTATTCACATAAC
Source organism: Branchipolynoe longqiensis (assembly GCA_030323885.1). Taxonomy (NCBI): domain Eukaryota; kingdom Metazoa; phylum Annelida; class Polychaeta; order Phyllodocida; family Polynoidae; genus Branchipolynoe; species Branchipolynoe longqiensis. Next base: position 97,814,029 of record CM059186.1, read on the forward strand.
ACAGGAAGTAGTTCCAGAGACACTGTGTGGCTTCAGATCCAACCGGAGCACAGTGGACATGATATTTTGTCTCCAACAATTACAAGAAAAGTGCATTGAGCAGGACAGACCAATGTACATGGTATTTGTCGACCTCATGAAGGCATTCGATACAGTCGGGAGGACTGGGCTATGGTAACTAATCAGAAACTATGGATGCCTGGAGAAGTTCAGAACTATGATCAAGGCTCTGCATACGGGGATGGTGGCAAATGTTAGCGCTGGAGGGGGAAGTCTCAGAAATGTTTGGTGTTACAAATGGTGTCAAGCAAGGCTGTGTGCTGGCCCCCACACTCTTCGGCAATGCTCAATGAGGCCTTCCAAGGCATTGGGGATGGCATTTCTATACAGTCTAGACAGAGTGCTGACCTATTCAAGGTCACACACTTCAGAGCAAAGACCAAGACTACCCAGATACTGGTGAGAAAGATGCTATTCGCAGATGACTGCACTGGTTGCCCACTTTGCGGAAGAGATCCAGAGAAAACTGGATGCTTTCTCCCATGCGTCAAACAAGTTTGGCCTGAAGATTAATATCAAGAAGACGGAAGTGCTGTACCAACGCAACTCTACAAGAACCAGAGAGGAGGATATCATGGTTGTTGGAAACAAGCTGAACTGTATCCCAGAATTCACCTACCTCGGAAGCACTATATCAAGTGATGGCCCCATTGATGCTGAGATACAGAGGAGGATGGCTAGGGCTAGCGCATCTTTCGGTCGACTATGCCAGAGACTCTGTCACAACTACCATGTGTCCAGATGGATGAAAGGCAAGATCTACTGCGCAATCGTGCTATCCACCCTACTATATGGAGCCGAGACCTGGACAGTGTATAGATGGAAGATCTTCTGATCAGAAAGAACCTCTGGTGGACTGGACACATAAAATATTCCGATAATGATGCATTGGTGGGGGAATGCAAATGTTCTATTTGTGAAACAGGTATACATGGCCAGGTGCATAGATGTGTTTATGTAGTTGCTGGTGGTACTTGATTGACTGGTAAATAGACATTGTGATGCTAGTAAGATAGTGTGTAAGGGGCACTCAGAGCCCTACCCACTACCCCCTCCCCCCTCTGCTAGTCAGGATCACTACAGCATGCTCAACGTAGGTAGTAGCCAGGGAGCCACACAGCTTGGTGGTGGTGGGCAGATCACTGTAACCATGGGGACAGGGAATGCTTGTTTCTCATTGGTAGAGCTAGAAATGCTTGTTTCTCATTGGGAGAATGGAGTGGGGTGATACACTATACTGGATCCATGTACAATACAAATAATAAACCTGAGGGCTTGACTCCCTCTCTCTTCTTTCACTCTTTATATTCTTCCTTTCTCTTTGCCTATATTGATTTCACTATAGCCTGCCCACCCAACCACAGATTCGAGCCGTGGACTTTACAACATGATGAGGATGTCAACGGAGAGGCTACCAAAGCAGATCCTCTATTCTCAATTGTCTTCTTGTCAGAGAAAGGACCGACTCATGGACATCACTCTCATAGCAGAGAGCTAAATGGAGAGCGGCGGTTAAGAAATAAAAGCAGTCTTTGTCGCATTGCGACCGACAGCATGAACAGGATGATAAAAATCAAAGGCAGAAAAACAAACCCACAAAAATCACTTTAAATACACAACATCACTGAGTAATAAATAAAGAATATATGTGCACAACACCCCAGCTATTTATCACTAAAAAATAAAGCAGGCTTTAAAAGAAAATGGTCAGGAGTTCTTATTTTCCAGGATCTTTAGACAAATTCCAAAACTTTTCAGGCTTGAAATCCTGAGTTATCAAATCCCATGACTTTCCCGGTTTAATCTGTTGAGGTTGGGAGTGCCCAAACAGGTCAGCAAGTTCAGCACGCTTATAGCACCTGTAGTTGAATAGCATTTCTAGAAATGTTTTCCTGATTTTTTTTAGATCATATCAGAAATTACAGCCATACCCAATTGTGGGCGCATTCAGGCGCTCTTGGCTCCAGAGGGTCAACACCATTAGCTCACCTGTGTTTCTTAACAGCTCGTGCACTCAGCTCGAGCAGACCACCATCCTCTATGAGGCGGTCGATGGTGGTGGAGGGCCCGTCCTGCAGGAAGAGGTTGGCGAACAAGTCAAGCTCCTGCAGCCGCAGCACCCCGAACGACACTGGGAGGACGCGCAGGGAATTGTGAGTCGCGCTCACATAGCGCAGCGCCACCATGTTGCCGATGGTGGCCGGAAGTGCCTCCAGCCCATTGCGGTTCAGCTTCAGCGTCACCAGGGCACGCAGCGAGCAGAACCATGGCCGCAGCGCCTTCAGGCTGTTCCCACTCAAGTCGAGCATGCTCAGCGTGCCGCTCACACTTCCGGTGCACAGCTGCTCGGGCAGGGCAGTGAGCATGTTGTCGGAGAGGTGCAGCTCAACCAGCCCATTGAGGGCGCTCCAGTCAGATGGCAAGCTCGTGAGGCGGTTGGCATTCAGGTTCAGCACCCGGATGTGACGCAGCTGCAAGATGCGCGTGTCAACGCGCTTCATGCAGCATCCGTTCACTTGTAACGTCTCAAGGCCCCGTGGGAAGCCTTCGACAAGCGGGTAGTCCTTGCGACAGGTCACCACTAGCTTCTTCTTCAGCTGCTCGACAGACTTGGAGCTTGCGGGTGAGAGGAAGGTGAGGAACACTTTGTCCAGGTTGTCACCCTGGTGGCCGAGTCGCACAACTGATAGGAAACCTTTTAGCTGGATTGGATCAGCCTGGAACCAGACGGATGCAGAGATGAGAACAGGTCACACAGGTACAAAAGCGGGTCATTTCCCCCAAAATTGGGAAACCACTGATCAGCGGGACCCGTATACAACAGAGATGATAACAGGTCAGACCTAAAAAGGCGGGCCATTGCCCAAAAGTTGGGAAACCTCCGATCGGCTGGACTTGTATAATACAAGAATAAGAACAGGTCAGACCTAAAAATGTTGCAATTTAATATATATATAGAACAAATATTCTGAAGACAAAAATTACACAAACCCCTGGTGATAAGAGTTATGTATTCAAATTCCGATGTAGTATGTTGTCAATCATCGTTGTTCACATATTTTTGTTAATAAATAGTTTGTAAATATAAATTGTTTGTAGTTGAGTTTGATGTAGGGCTTAATGGGCCTATTTAAATTTGTTATTCTGAACGTTTGGAGGTAATGGACAAGCCCACAGACTATCACAGAGAACATTTTGTCATATATATGATATGACCAATGTTTTTAGTTGTTCAACACTGACCGCGAGAGGTGCCACCAGAGTCTGTGTTACAGATTTTCATCTAAGTTGACCACCTCGTATATTGACGGTCTCTGATAGTAGGCAGCAAACTGTTACAGGTGTACTTACCTTACTCAGACACAGATCAATAGGTGGCTGGGTGAATCGCAACGTAGCTTTTCCTTCAGACACAAACTTTGCAAACATGTGTTCAATATTTCCCCGCAGCTAGAAAGAAACGAAGGATCCTAATAATATTCCAAATTCTTCTTGTACGACGAAGCCCTATTTGTAGACCTCATTTAAAGATCAAACCATTCATTTGATCTGTATTATTATGGCCATTTTTCAAATTGAAGATGAAGGGGCCGCTAACAAAATATGTAACATTATTTTTTTGGTCAAAATTAGGATACCCACACATCCTCTTGTAAGACTAGATCAAACACTTGGACCAATAACCCGCCCTCCACGAGTCACGTAATATTTTCATAGCCCCTAACATCCATAGTATGTTACTATTTTTTGTTATTAGACAAAAAAAACAACTCAGAGTTGGGCGGGCGTTTTTGTTGTTTGTTTACTTTTCTGGCATATGACATAGACGTAATAAGACGCGATGGCCGAATGAGTTCAGCATCCGCCTCTCGTTCTGGTAGGTCATGGGATTCGAACTCCTGGGTTCGAACCCTGGCCGAGTCAACAAATTTATGCAAAACTTGAATTGCTGCTAGTCCGACGTATTTTTAAAGTTTTTAAACAAATAACAAAAATCAGGGACGGACGAGTTTTCAGGCATGGGCGGTGACGATCAGTTATTTTTGGTTTATTTGGCCTTATGGTAATTTGTTATCCTTAAAATGCACACATAAAGCACCCCGTTATTTTCATGTTTTAAGAATCCATTATGTGAAGCAAAATCAAAACCACGAAAAACTACGGTATGGTATCTTACCTATTCAAAATTAATTTAATGAGAACATGAATGTGCGCTCACCTTATATTTAGAGCCGTTCCTGTCCTGCTTTGTGCAGATCATGAGGTACACCTGAGACTTACTTCCGGTAAGTGCTGGTTTCCGGCCCACAGATACATGCGCACGCACCGTCTTCCCATTACCCTGCATGTTGAGTGTTGCACACAGCCTGTTAACTGTCTCAACATCGCACATGATCCTCATCCTGATGGCTAAATTGGTGAAAGAAAATATTTAAAATTCAAATTTCTTTTTTGGGGGGGGGGGGGGGGAGGAAGGTGGAGGATGGAGGGCCGCATTAGTTGATTACGCAAGGGAAATTTCAATCGTGGATAATTGGTCTTTCTCATCCCACTGCTCCTTGCAGGAGTTTGTTTGTTTTGTTGTTGTTTGATATCCTAGTAGCAACATCTAAGGTCATATCAGGATGGGTACCGACTTGTGACAGTGCACACTCATGGCAAAATTATAGTGCTGCCCCACTGGGACACCAGCACCATGACCTGATATCCCACTCAGTCACATTATCCTGACACTGAGCCAACCAGTCCTTGCCCTATCCCAATAATGCTGAGTGCCAAGCTAGGAAGCGACAAGTATAAATTTATATGTAATTGGTTTGACTCGACCAGGATTCGAACCCATGAACTCATGGGTTCGGATCTCCCGATCTCCCAAAACAGGAGACAGACGCTCTACTCATTCGGTCACCCTGTCCTTGCAGGAGAGGGAAAGAAGGGGCAGGCTGAACAGAATCATTAATCATTAGAATGGGCTATTCCAGAGCTGACAACTTGATATGTAATTGTCTTTGGGGCAATGAAAAACATTATCGATTGATGCTACCAGAAGTTTGAAGTTGGCACAATAACGTCTGTCATACCATCAATGTGTTTGCCAAGTCTGTGTAATGATACAACAGTATATTTTTTTAATTAAGAAAAATATACATACAAAGGTCAAAGCCACAACACACTCACAAGTTAGAAACTTGCAAATCCGCGTGAGCGAGTCCTCACACATTGTCCCATAGGAAAAAGTTGACCACTTGCAGCTTCACGGCATGCAAGCAACCCATATAAAACATTGTTTTTCTTATCTTTTATTCATGCGCAGCGCAAATGTTGAGTGGAAATTCAAACGTTTAGATACAAACATTCGGGAATATAATTTTCTAGGAAGAAATATTTTAAAGTTGAGCTGAGAAGAGAACTCAAAGGTCACCCAACTTTCAGTGTTCGGCCGCGCTAATCCGTAAATGGCTCCCATATAAATTTACCTGCGATGCGCCAAGTACATGAATGTCCACGCCCTCCTATAACTTTGCTTCTACTTGATCTATTAAGTCCATACATGCTACTCCGGTCAAAATTCCTGCCCTTATAAACCAATGCACTTACTGTGAGATAAATAGCCCATTTTGGACTACTTGATCTATTAAGTCCATACATATGTCAAATTAAATGGTGTAAAGTACTTTATCAGAACACATTGGTTTTGAAAGCCTATCTGATAATTGAAATTTTTCTGCAAATCTCTACCTAAGCTAGGTATGTCAGAAACCGATAGAGGCGCTGCCGCATACACGTCGCTTATCTCATCTATGGCTAAGTGTTACCCCCGCGTTACCGGCGTCTCGCCCAAGAGGCGCAATTGCGCAAAGCTAGGTGTTACAGAAAGTCATTCCCCATAAGCATGCCCATTGCAAAATGTAAAGTATTGTAAGTATCAAGATCTAGTATTTTTTTTTTTTAAATTGACCAATCAGAGCCGAGGCTTGGCGACTTCATCAGTTTGCACTGAGACCCACAATTTCCAAATGTGTAAATACAACATTTCTTTAAATTTCTAAGCCTCAAATTCATGGTAAGTATTTTTTCGGTGAGATTAATTTATGACCTTTCCAGTGATATAAAATTCATGAAAATATTCCAATGCGAAAGTAGTTTAATCAAAGCCGGGAAAATGTAGGTATGTGGGCTTCGGCCGAAATCGTGAATATCGGCCGGAACTACCCTGAGCTGTATGAAAAGTTAGACCTTTTATAATTACTTTAGAAAAACTATATGGCGACCATGATTAAGTTCCATTCAAGCTCTTTCCATTGATGCATGTTCCATTGATAAAATGCATTTTCAAATTGTTCACAAATACCTAGAAAATGGGTTCCTTCCTCTTGTGATCGAGAAGGCGAGTGAAAATATACCATTAAAATTATAATTAACTATAAATGTCCAATGTCTTATTTTCTTCAATATTTGTGTTAATCCCCTTGATGGATTAACAATCTTTGGATACTTTTGTAATTATAAAGTGGTCAGGTGGTTAGACAGAATCAACAAGTCATTTTGTGGAAATTTAACTTTAAAATATGCATTTTTCTCTTTAATACGTTATTTTGTTCAATATTTGTGTTAATCCTTATACCAGATTAACTAGCATTAACACAGCTTTAAACTTTAAGAGACAGTATACCATTTTATAGTGCCTTTCCTGGACCAGCAACTCAAAGGACCAAACCAGCTCATTGAAGTGTACTTTTGTGTCTATTTGCTGTTGTTTTGGCTGGGAATGTGGCTAATCACCACCCCGGATTAACACAATCCACATTAATCCCATCATTAAGTGACATCTATTATTTGACAAAGTACATGACAGCTATTATACTTTTTATTTGGTCATTCTATTTTTAAAATTAAGGGAGATATAGACAAATAAAGATAGCATTAAAATGGGCCCAAGCTGTTGGCTAAAACAATGGGCAAAGGTCACAGGTAAACTAGGACAATTATGGTGAATTAAGCTGACATTAAAAATCTATAACTTTCTCCCTTATTCAGGGATGAAAGTGGTCTCTGGGAAAAAAAGCGGAAATGCTGATATTCTCCCATAGGTTTAACATTGTCAGGGAAACGCGGAAAATTCCCGGAAGTCAGGTTTTATGTATACGCTGAAAGTGCTGCACCGTTTGAAGCATGTATTAGTAGTGTAAGCTGATAGTGCTGCAACGCTTTGAGCATTTATTAATATTAGTAGTGTACGCTGATAGTGCTGCGGCGTCAGCACCATCAAAGAAGAGGATAATAATAATAATAATTAGTATACACTGATGGTGCTGCGGGATTGAAAAATCCCGGAAATCCGCGGATATCTTTCATCCCTGCTTATTAAGATATTTTCAAAATTATAACAGATTTGAGTTTGTCTCAGCAAGGTCTGTGGAAAATAGCTTAAATGTTATACTGTTTGTTGTTATTTGAAATTTTATCTGATATAGAGGGAGTGCATGTGACGCCAACACTCAGTGGTCAGCCATCTTGGATTACACTTTTTTTTTTTTTTTTGGGTCCATTAGTTGTTTAAGCAGGGGAAATTTCAGTCATAGACGACTGGTCTTCCTCATTCCACTGCTGGTCGATAGAAAGCCAGAGCCTACACTTTTACCGACCCAAGGGATTTTTAACCTCCCACACCACATAGACATGGTATGAGAGCAACCGGCCTTTGATGACGCTGTAAGTTATACACAGCGGTGGAAATCCAAATTGGCAGAGCTGGGGGCACGGGGAATCGAACCGCCGACCCTCAGATTAGGAGCCTGACCTAGAAAAAAGTCAGACACTCTAACCACTCCGCCACAGAGAACCCACTTGACACCAGCTATGGCGGCCCTGTCATATACCAAGAACACTACGGCCACTATTGGGCCTCCCTGGTCGGTGGTCACCGAACGGGTACTGCCCGAACCTTTCTAATTCCTTGACAGAGCATTCAATGTGTCAACATACGGAACTTTAAGTTTAGCAATGATGAGAGGCTACATGATTAAAAAAAGACTTCCCCTCCATTAAAAAACCTATCTTGGGTATTCCTAGTATATTATGTAGTATAGGAATCCCTTTACAGCTTAGTTTAAAAATATTTCAATTTGGTGAAGTTTTGCCATTCCAATAATAACTTCAAAAGTTTCACTCAATTTCAACCTGCAAATTCACCCTTTTATATCAATCTGATTTTTTTTAAAGTAGACTGGGGTGAGTAACCATTATTAATCTTACATATACTGTTGAGTTTGGGGAAATTGTGATGTGTACATCATGATTGGCGCGTTCAGGAATGCAACAGGTAGGTACTTGTGTTTCTCACTTTTTCTGAGACTCATAAGCCGTGGTCACACATACAATGCTAGGCCGACTTAGATAAGGCGACCTAGTAGTCGAACTAGCGGCGCATTCACACATACCAAGGTTTGTAAGTGTGGCGCGTTCAGACATGCGTGTTAAACCGGCTCAGATCGATGTTTGTTTGTGGTTGTTTAGGTCCTAGCAACATCTAAGGTCATATCAGGATGGGTACCGACTTGTGACAGTGTGCACTCATGGCAACTTTATAGTCCTGCCTCAGTGGGATACCATACATACAAACGTACATACATGCATCCATCCATCCACACATACATATATACACATACATATATATACACACATACATATATATACACACATACATACACATGTATACACACATACATCCCCACATACAAACAAACATACATGCATACACATCCACCCATACATCAACACATACATACACAATTGCATAAACACATACATACATGCATACACACATACATACATACATCAACCGTGATGTGCTTAAACCGCCTCAACTAAACCACTTGCATTCACGCACACACCTTAGGCCGACTCAGGCTAGTTCGCCTCAGTTAATCTACCTCGCGAGGCAGTTTACTTGAGGCAAAATAGTTGAGTCAACTCAGCCCTAATTCGCCTCAGCGTCGCGGTCACACGCCCAATGTGAGTCGACTTAGATTAGGCAAATTAGTTGAGGCGACTTAAGGCCCGTGTGTGACCGGAGCTATAGAGGAGCTACAATCTAATAAGGCGAAAAAGTATGTGGTGGCGTATTGGTCAGAGAATGAGTCTTATGACAATGCTACTGACTATGACGTATCATTCTTTGCTGTGGCAGCTGATCTCATATATGATCTTATACTTAACTGATATTTTGAGAATGACTTTTGATCGTGATTTGTTGATTTACCTTTATGAAGTATGTTGTGAACAAACGATCATTGAGTTCACTAATTAACCACACATGTTATTTTCATGTCACTTATTTTATTTCAAATGTCATTTTATTGAATTGTATCTATATAGGGTATTCACATGACGTCACGAACCGGATGTGCGGCCATTGTGGCGATATCAACTAGTAAACATCCCATAGAGTTTGCCTGTACGCGCAGTGGAAAACGTCTATTTCATTCAAAATTAATAGAAATCCGGAACCCTAACCTTATAAATTTAATATAATCTATTCGTTTAATATGTTTTCTATATGTTTACCAAGCGATTTGTTTCTAGGTGGTGTGGTTTTAGAGATATTTCACTTTTTCTGTATGAAGATTGCTCACGACCATTGACAATGCGGCGTGAATGCCTTGGTTTGCTGGTACGCGCAGTACAAAACGTCTATTTCATTCTAAATTAATAGAAATCCAGAAGCCTAACCTTATGAATTTAATATAATCTATTCGTTGAATATGTTTTCTATATGTCTACCAAGCGATTTGTTTTTAGGTGGTGTGGTTTTAGAGATATTTCACTTTTTCTGTGTGAAGATTGCTCACGACCATTGACAATGCCTTGACTGGCTTGAGTTCGCCAGAACGCGCAGCGCAAAACATTAGTTTTATTCAAAATTAATAGAAATCCAGAACCCTAACCATATCAATTTAATATAATCTTATTGGTAAACATGTTTTCTATATGTGTACCAACCGATGTGTTTCTAGGTGGATTAGTTTGATAGATATTTCACTTTTTCTGTATGAAGATTGCTCATAGCCATTGAGTTTGCAGTGTGACAGTGTGTTATTATTGTGGTTACTATCGCCACAATGGCCGCACTTCCGCTTAGCATGACGTCAGTGCATACCCTATATAGACCATGAATTAAACTAGCTTCGCTGAAAATATCCTCATGATATCTCAATTATTAAAGAAAGTACATGAATTTCACCAATTTCAGTCACAGAAATGTATTGTTTCAGGTCACTTTACTTTGTTTCAGGTCACTTAATTTTGTTTCAAATGTTTGAATTATATCAATAGAACATGCCTTAATCTAGCTTTAAATGAAGTCCAAATTCCATCTAGATATCTCAATTATTAATGAAATTACATGCATTTTCCGATAAAAGTCACCAATTTCAGTCACAGAAATCTAGTGCTTATACCCAAAGACCCTATAATACTATTATAGGGTCTTTGTTATACCTTAATTTAATGTAAGAAAATAAGGACCAATTACAGAGTTGGAAAACGCCATAACTTCCTTAATACTCCACCTATTCCCATAATCTTGGTGTCATGTTAAAGGGCTTTTCAAGCTCTTTCCAGTGCCAGTGGTGCCTTTTGTTTTATTATTGAAGGAGTTAGAATTTTTTTTGCACATACCTACTACGGGTTTTCTAACCCAATAACGCATTATAAAACAAGAGAAATGACGAGTTTTTATTATGAAAAATAAACCGGCTAACTAGTACACAATTATCATGTAATTACATGTAGCATACTTACCTAATCAGCTCAAATGTATTAACAGTAACACCACATGCAAACAGGACTTGTTTTGATTCAGAAGCTCCCGCTAACTAGAACTGGGTTAAATAGTCCCATGTCAAGATTACTCCGCCAAATCGTAGTATATAAATGCATTATTTATATCAAGGTTGGCGATTACCTTTCATGCGCGCAATAATGAGCCACTAGTATATTCAACATTATTAATGTACCATAAACACATAATTTGTGACTATAGTGCACGAGAAGTAAGTAGGCCCTTCCGGAAGTGAATAGTCTCAGTAGGCTCTTCCGGGGAGGTGTTGTTCGGGCAATGGGCCATTCATAATTTTACCCAGTTTATGGAGTCGTAGTTTTATAGATTGTTTGGCAAAGCTTCTAAATTAATTACGTCTGGCATGACGACTAAAAAGAGTCACATTCGTCTTGTGTCTTTGTGTTTGTTTTTTGTTCTTTATGTTGTTATTGGAGCATCAATATTCTGTTCAATCGAGGGGCCATTGGAACGTCAACAAGTCAAGGATTTGCGTCGAGCAAGAACCGAGTTTCTGCAGTTGAATCGAGGATGTATTACAGGTATCACTGCATGCATGGTGTTGCTTTTGTCTATCCCATGTGGCGTGTTCCTGCTTGTTAACCTTTCTGCAACGACGTAATTTTCTAAGTGCGGATTGATCTTGTTTGCGACGCGGCTTCATTATGCTCATACCGCGGCAGAAAGCTACTGTCAGCAAATGAACACACAGCAGGGCCGCGTTCAGGCTCCGTCTCGGAGGCGCCTCGGCGACGGGCCTGACGTCACGCTAGTCTGAACGGCAAAGGCAGTTTATTGTGTCGAAAATGGCCGCCCCCATAGGCGGCGGCCATTTGCAATGGAAATGCTGCGCTGTGATAGGCTGAAACTACTGGATACGGCGGCCATTTTCGAGGCGCTCTTTGTCTCCTGATTGAAAAGGGAGGCATCGCCGAGACGTCGCCGAGACGCACCCTGAAAGCAAATAGGCCAAAAAGCATCGCCGAGACGTCTCCGAGACGTACCCTGAACGCGGCCTGGGCCGCGTTCAGGGTCCGTCTCGGAGGCGTCTCGGCGACGTCCGTTCTCGGCGACGCCTCCCTTTTCAGGCAGGAGACAAACAGCGCCTCGAAAATGGCCGCCACATGCAGTGGTTTCATCCAATCAGAGCACAGCATTTCGATTGCAAATGGCCACCGCCTATAGGGGCGGCCATTTTAGAGACAAGAAACTGCCTTTGTCGTTCAGACTAGCGTGACGTCACGGGCGCCTCCGAGACGGACCCTGAACGCGGCCCAGGTTCAACTTCTCTTGGCTTGGGAAGTTCGGTTGGGACACCAAATTCTCAGTATTTCTGCAACCCACTATCTCTGGCATTAGCTTCTGAAATATGCTTTCCAACATAATTGTAGGAAGTTGCGTAGCAGTGCTTTGATCATCGATTCTACTTTAATAAAACTTCAGTGGGGTGTTTTTGAGAGTTAAAAAATGTTTCAGAAATGTAAAATCAAATGTCATCTTGCCAATTTATACTTTTTTGTGTGATGATCATGATTACTGTCATTACTAACATTAGCTATGTGCGAAAACCGCCGATCGCCGCGAAGCGACACGCAGTAGGTGTTACCTTTCAGTAGGTAGTGGCAGCCTGTCAAGTTTCTGCCCATCAATCTGAAAAATGCTCAGATTTTGCCTTACTTTTGCACTAGAATTTCACCAGAACCACTGCATGGATTTTCAGGATTTTTATACTGAAATAAAGTGCATTCATTTAAATGAGTCCTCCATTGTACTTCTTGTTTGAATGTTGAAAAAGTATTTAGTTGATCAGAGATGAAAGACCTCCGCGGTTTCGCGGATTTCCGGGATTTCTTATATTCACAGATTAACGTTAAAACAAAATTAAAAAAGAAGGGATGCATATGACATCAGTTCGGTGGTTCGAATCCCGTTCTTATATGACCTTAGATGTAGTTAGAACATAAAACCTAAGCAAGAAGCTGTTAGATATGGGCGATAATACAATCACAACAAGGCTAGTTGACACCTGACTTCCGGTATTTTTCCGCGATCCCTGACAATGCTAAACCTATGGGAGAATTTCCGCATTTCCGCTTTTTTCCCTGGAGATCACTTTCATCCCTGTTGATAAGAATAAGTACTATCTGACAGAAAATGTGAGTGCTGCTGCAGTAATAAGTTGTCGCGCCAGAGCTTAAAATTTGCTTGCTTCCCATAGTGCAGCGTGCTTTCGGCACAACTACCACACATCTATATTTAGCATCAGAAAAACCGCATTGAGCTAAGCTACATACCAGTATATAGTTCGATAGAATCAGTGGAAATGTGACAGAGTTCTTCCATAATGTTTGGTATACCAGTTGGTTTTCATCAAATTTCACCCCCAAAATAGGTACATACTATTGGGTAGCAAAAGAAAGAGCAATATTTAAACTTGTTTTGCTTACATTCGTCGATTCGACAATATTAATATCACCGCCGATTTAGCGGCGGCGTTAATATCGCTTCCATTTTAGGGTTAATTTGATGAAATGTCACTTATTGCGTATATAATTCAGGTTAAATATGAAAGCATTGAATAGATTTGGCTCTAATATATCGCCGCCGATGTGGCGGCAGCGGGCGGCGATTTGTTTTGCTTACATTCGTCGATTCGACAATATTAATATCGCTGCCGATTTAGCGGCGGCGTCAATATCGCTTCGATTTTAGGGTTATTTTGATGAAATTTCACTTATTGAGTATGTAATTTGGTTAAATATGATAGCATTGAATAGATTTAGCTCTGAAGAATATATTTTCATGCAAACCTAAATAAGACCTTAAATAGAAGAGTGGTGTGCTGGGCCCATATCGCAGATGTCCGGGATCGAAACCTTGCTCTGTTATCCATTTAGGGTAAAAATACTTGTTTAGCGCTCCCGCCCGACCTGAGCTCCAAATATTTAAAAGAACATGTTCCCTGGACTAGGTACGGCCAAATAACAAATAATAATTGGCGATCGTCCCCGCACATGCCTGAAAAATCTGAAAAAATTACATACACACAGGCAATGCACTTACACATTCATACACTGGGTAGGTTCAACAACCATACAGCGCATAGCTTGTATATGATCCTGGTCACCTCAACCAATGTCATGGGAGTGATGAAAATGGGAAATATTGCGCCTAGAGCGGGACTCTAACCCACATCTCTTTGCATTCCGGGCCAGTGTGCTAACCATTACACCACCTAGGCTCCCTGATATCACCATACTGCCCACGCCTACCTGTCTATGTGGCTCCTTGCCCGAGAGGTCAGTGCAGACCACTACAATACATACAAAAGGTCAACTTTAAATCAAAACCTAATGACTACTAACACAGCAAGGTGAAGACATTCAGAGAAATTAACTATTGGTAACCAAACAATTATCCAATTGTAGAGCAAACAATCTCACAGAGGTTTTGGGGATGTGGGAGAATGCTTACACTATCGCAATATAGACAAGCACTGCACTGGAACCACCCTCTGCAGAGTTTTTGCTCAGATTTAGGAAGGGTTGTCCCCTCTGGAGACTTTTATCTAGGTCCTTTGTAGCAAATCAGCAGAACTCTGAGAATATCTTGGGGACATGAGGCGATGGTCAGGGCATGTATGAGCCATATATATATGTGAAGTTAAAGTAATAAAATCGGTTCTAATGTGCTCATTAATATGAAATGAGATTATTGCAGGTTTTTCTTTCTTTCACCGAATAAAATATGAATGCTAATATGAAATATTTCGTTACTTAACTTTATGATGTGAAGTTAATTTGAATATATTTGTAGAACAATGTTTTTACCCCCAGGTACCACTTAAAGTTAAAGTTGCATCGTCTGATGGTTTTGTGTTTCAGCCATATTTTGAGAAGCCTATTGTATTGGTAGTTTTTTCTCTACCTTATTTTTTAGTTTGGAGTAACTTTTATTATAAATGTCTAGCTTTGGAAATATTTGAACTAGAAACGTGCCAAATTAATTTTGGCATGTATGTTTAAATGCTGTCCAGCATAAGCTTCAGCACTAACAGATACCATTAGTATTAGTATTAACCCTTTGGGGCTGGGAGCGCCTGTGTGCACCTGCAAGTTCCATGCGCTTACAGACTGGGTGTGCCCGTAGTTGAATTGCATTTCTAGAAATTTTTTCCTGAAAATTTGTAGATTATATCAGAAACATTCAGGCACACCCGGACTGTAAGTTTGTTAAACCTGTGGGCGCACCCAGGCGCTGCTGGACCCAAGGGTTAAGTTGTTGTAGTCCCTTATATGTAGCAATACATGCTTAATAAGTATCTAGGTTGAATACACCCTATCATTTTTGTTTGTTTGTTGTTTTATGTCCTAGCAACATCTAAGGTCATATCAGGACGGGTACCAACTTGTCTTAGTGCGCACTCATGGCAACTTTATAGTGCTGCCCCACTGGAAGACCAGGCCGTCAGCACCATAACCTGATATCCCACTCAGTCACATTATCCTGACACTGAGCCAACCAGTCCTTGCCCTATCCTAATAATGCCGAGCGCCAGGCTAGGAAGCAACACGTATCAATTTTTAAGTCATTGGTTTGACTCGTCCAGGGTTCGAACCCAGGATCTACCAACACAGGAACGGATGCTCGAACTCATTCGGCCATCCCGTCTGGTCTTATCATTTTAGTATTAACTCTAGCTAAGTGTTTTGGGTTTGAAAATGTGATGCTTTCATCGGACTATGCAGCTTTAGCCAATAGATAAATGTCTAATTTTCGACTAATGTGAAATCTCGAGAGATAAAGCCCGGCGCGGTGGCCAAATCGGTAGACGGCAGGCTTCTCGTGCGGAAGGTCGGGAGGTCTAATCCCAGCCAAGTCAAACCAATGACTTATAAAATTGATACTTGTCACTACCTAGCCTGGCATTCAGCATTAATAGGATAGGATAAGGACCGGTTAGTGCAGTCTCAGAATAATGTCACTGTGTGGGATATTGGGTGATGGTGCCGATTGCCTGGTCTCCAAGTTGGGCAGCAAGCACTCTTAAAGTCACCATGAGTGCGCACTGTCACAAGTCTGTACCCATCCTGATATGACTAGATGTTTCTAGGAGTAAAACAAGAAACAAACAGAGATAAAACTCAACTAGTTTACTAGATCAACCCCCGCCCCAGAGGGGGCCCTCTGATTTGTTTGGCGAAACCACCGCAAGAGCTCAATGTTATATAGGTTGTCCACAATGGCGGGTTAACGTGGGAGCCAGCTGTTTGGCTTGTGTGAGTGGGCTTTCTATTGGAAATCATTGAAGAACACATGTGGTAAAATCACCTTTCTGTGCATTGCCATCTGACCTGTATCATACATACCATGCTGCTTCGCTACAAGCCAGCCACGTCCATCATGTTGGTCTATTAAACAGCGGGCACTATACTACGCATCGGACATATTTTGGATTATATCGCTTCACCAGGACTAAAAGTAAAGTTTTACTTAACGACACCTCTAGAGCACATTGATTGGACATCAAACACATTGTCATTCTGACATATTTCTTTGGAGGAAACCCGCTGCCACCACATATGCTACTCTTCCCAATAAGCAGCAATGGGTCTTTTATAAGCACTTTTCCAGAGACAGGACAGCATATACCACATCCTTTGATGAACCAGTTGCGGACCACTGGTTGGAATGGAAAATAGCCCAAACTGCAAATGGGTCCACTGAGAACGATCAATCGGATGACCGCTAGCTTCAGACGTAGACATGCTACCGCCTGAGCTATATCCCGTCCTCAGCAGGACCAAGGGGTTAATTAATTAGTGTTACACATTAATTACATGCCTCTGGCTATCATATCGATATGTATACACCTGATGGTGTTGTCGCACCTGTCATTTTCTGACCAGCTCTGCCCGGGGAGCCATTACGATATGCACTAGCAGTAAACGTTAGTGCAGACGACACAGCGCCCATCCGCCTATTGGTGGCCTCCCTACAGCTTAAATAATATGCGCATAACACGTTATACCATACATTATCTTCACTGAACTATTCTGATACGGCCAGAGCCTTATCCAATTTATCACTTAAGTTAAAAGGATGGCGTGGAAGCCGACGCGCAGGAGCACACAATGGACGATGGCACTGGTAGTGTTCATGGCGATGTACCTGTGTGGTGGAGCGACCATCTTCGCCTTCCTGGAGGGATTTAGGGATGATCTCCACAAGGAACAGGGAAGACTCCTACTTGACAAGAAGAAGATCTTCCTCTTCGAGCACTCCTGCATCAGATGTAAGATTCTGTACCATGTAGTTTTTGGGGGGTTTATTTTTAATGAGAGAGAGATCGTCATCTGGGTGCCAACCGACTGGACCATCCCATTTACAGATGGGGTGTGGTGGCTGAATGGCCACTAGACACCCCCCCCCCCCCTCCTATTATTATTATGTGTGGTAATAGAGATTTTCAATGTAATCAATCACTCGGACCCATTCCACCTGTGATATTCCGCAGCCGACCGCCCCTATCCCTCCTTCCTACCCTAGCGCTCTATCGATTCGGCCATCATGTCCGGTCAGCAGATTACATGGGGAATGGCGCGTAGAGTCCAGTGTAGTATTGTCGCTACTACCTAGGTGCCCTTGTGGACAGTGCTCTTGATACAGAGAGCAGTAGTACGCTGACCAACTCAGAAAGTGACATGTCGTCGTCAGCTTCTTTTTACTTGAAAGAAACCGGTGCGCACAACCACAACACACACAACACACACACATACACATTTAGTAGCCTCGAGGCTATTCGTGAACCAGGTAGAGAGGAAGCACCATCAGTGTAAAACAGACACGTGATTATATGTGTGGTGGGTGGTGGGTGGGGGGTAGTGATGAAAATT
This sequence comes from Branchipolynoe longqiensis, assembly GCA_030323885.1. NCBI lineage: Eukaryota > Metazoa > Annelida > Polychaeta > Phyllodocida > Polynoidae > Branchipolynoe > Branchipolynoe longqiensis. Next base: position 97,831,825 of record CM059186.1, read on the forward strand.
GGAAATGTAGCGCCAAGAGCAGGATTCAAACCCATACCTAGTTTATTCTGGGCTAGTGTGCTAACCATTACACCACCTATGCTGCCTGGTGTCACCACCCTATCCACGTCCACCTGTCTATGTGGCTCCTTGCCTGAGAGGTCAGTACAGACTCATTCATATGTATGTAATAGTCCATTATGAGCACCACTACCCCTACCACAGTCCATCATACACACTCTCATATATATATTGTGTGTGTATATTTATAATTTGATAGAACAAATATGATCCTGTTTTGTGCAATACTCCAATAGAGTACTGCTTTTAGAACATCGTTCCCTTACTTTTGGAGGTTGGTTGGTTATTGGAGTTTTACGTACTGGCTTTGTTTGGTTTTTGTTTGTTCGTTGTTTTACGTCCTAGCAACATCTAATGTCTTATCAGGATGGGTACCAACTTGTGACAGTGTGCACTCATGGCAACTTTATAGTGCTGCATCACTGGGAAACCAGGCCGCCAGCACCATGACCTGATATCCCACTCAGTCACATTATCCTGACACTGAGCCAACCAGTCCTTGCCCTATCCTAATAATGCCGAGTGCCTGGCTAGGAAGCGACAAGTATCAATTTTTAAGTCATTGGTTTGACTCAACCAGGGTTCAAACCCACGAACCTCAGGATAATTTGAGTGAGTGAGATATCAGGTCATAGTGCTCGCTGCCGGGTCGCCCAGTGGAAAAGCACTATAAAGGTTCCATGAGTGCTGTCACAAGTCGGTGCCGGTCCTGATCTCCAGTGCTGGGGGCCTAGCCTCCCAGTGGGGCAGCACTATTAAGTCACCATGAGTGCGCACTGTCACAAGTCGGTACCCGTCCTGATATGACCTTAGATGTTGCTAGGACATCAAACAACGAACAAACAAAACATTATCCTTACACTAAGCCAACCAATCTTTGCCATGTCCTAATAATGCCGAGCGCCTACCTAGGAAACGACAAGTATACATTTTTAGGTCATTGGTTTAACTCGACCAGGGTTTGTTTGAACCTGTGGGTTCAAATCCCAACATCTACCAAAACGGGAGACAGACGCTCAACTAATTCGGCCAACCCGTCTGGTCACTTTGGGAGGTGGACGGGCGTTTCCTCACTATTTCAAACGGATTTAAACCTGCATTTCCTCACTTTTTCTTTCTCTTTTTTTTTTTTTTGATTACTGGAGCATACTACTGAGTATCTGGTATTTAAATTAATGTGATATGGTTAATCTATCCAATCATCGGTTAAAAAAAAGCGATATAGACTAGAAAAAAAAGAGAGACAGACAGAGATCGGCATCTTGTGTGCCAACCGACCGGACCATCCCATTTACAGATGGGGTGTGGTCGCTGAGTGGCCAGTAGAAACCCCCTATTATTACAGGCGATAATAGAGGTTATCACTGTAATCAATCACTGGGACCCATTCCACCTGTGGCAATGTGGTTGTTTTGTATGGGGCTTGTGCATCTTTAATCCCTCGTCTGGCCTCCACCTCCAGCAGACCCTATCTATGGGGACCCATTTATGACTCGTTGTCCACAGTCAGCGTCAGATTGGTTTCCAGGCAACAATATGCTGTGCTGATCCCTCACCAGACCGGGTACAGTGGTCTAATCGGTAGAGCGTGGGCCTCGAGTGCGGAAGGTCAGGAGTTCGCTTCCCGGTCGAGTCAAACCAATGACTTTAAAATTGATAATTGTAGCATCCTAGCCTGGCGCTCAGCATCAATAGGATAGGGCAAGGTCTGATTAGCTCAGTGTCAGGATATTGTGATTGAGTGGGATAGTAGGTCATGGTGCCAGCGGCCTGATTTCCCAGTGGGGCAGCACTATAAAGTCACCATGAGTGTGCACTGTCACAAGTCAGTACCCGTCCTGATATGACCTCAGATGTTGCTAGAACGTAAAACAACAAACAAACAAATTCCTCACAAGTAATACTGGTGTAGTACTAGTACTAGTACTAGTCTGCACTGACCTCTCAGGTAACGAGCCACATAGACAAGTGAGCTTGGGTAGGGTGGTGACATCAGGGAGCCTAGGTTGTGTAATGGTTAGTAAACTGGTCTGGAATGCAAGAGATGTGGGTTGGATTCTCGCTCTCGGTGCAATGTTTCTCATCTTCATCAACCCTATGGCACTGGTTCCGTGACCAGGACAAGATACCCTGTGTATGTGTATGTAAGTGAATTTCCTGGATGTATGCATTAAATGACCATTTAAAAGACTTACAATTCCAGGGGACCGAGTGTAGTAGTCTGAACTGACCTGTCAGGCAAGGAGCCACATAGACAAGTGAGCGTGGATATGGTGGTGACATTAGGGAGTCTAGGTGGTGTAATAGTTAGCACACAGGCCTGGAATGCAAGATATGTGAGTTTGATTCCAACTCTAGGCGCAATATCTCCCATTTTCATCACACACAGCAATATGAATAGCAGTATATATCATGACAGTAATAGTAAGTAGCTCTCACAAGTCCACCTTCAAATGTTGACTGTTGTTATGCGGCTTATTTGGCTCAGTTATTGTGAGATGTAGAGGGGGCATATTACATCTAAAGGCCTTCCCTAGCGCATGTCTTCAACAACGCCTGTTATCTGTGAACTTCTGTCATGTGTGAATAAATTTGTCAATGAATGTACACCCTCCATTTGTCTCATGTGACTATCTTTCCGATGATAGTACACCTGCTGCTAGGTCAGAACAGCATTGGTCTGGATGTGGAGTTGTCCTTTGAAGACAGGAAGGGCCGGTTTTGTGCCAATTGGGTTGGTTGGTTGGTTGTTGGAGTTTTACATCCTGGCAACATCTAAGGGGTGTCCTGTCTCCATACCTGTGGTAGCAAAGTGAATAAATGCAATTAGCTAGTATCAGCCCAAGAATCAAATCTGTGTACAAAGTGAAGGCTTGTGATTTGCTATCTGTGGTTAACGTGCACGCAGATAGAATTGAGGATTTGACGTAGGCATTACACTACTCCTGTAGCGTGGTTGGATAGAAGCAGTTCCTTCCACTATCAAATGTGTGTGTAAATAAAATAAAAAGCACCAATCTATTCACTGCTACGATCTAATTCTGTTATTTAGAACCATGAATATTCACTCACGGGTTGAATTTTTTTTTATTTAACAGCATAACTTACTCAATAAGTGAAATTCAGTCAAGTTAAACCCAAAATCCAAGCGATATTAACGCCGCCGCTGCATTGTCAGCGTTATTGTGAGTATAAATGAAACAAAAAGCACAAATCTATTCACTGCTATGATCTAATTCTGTTATTTAGAACCATGAATATTCACTCATGGGTTGAAAAAATGTTTATTTAACAGCATTACTGACTCAATAAGTGAAATTCGGTCAAGTTAAACCCAAAATCCAAGCCATCTTAACGCCGCCGCATCGGCAGCGTTATTGCCGTTGTCGCTGTACTTTCTATCCAACCATGATGGCCGACTAAGCACTGGTCACGTGGTGCTAATCATTTGACGCAAATCCACAATATTGGGAGACTTTCATTGCAACGCCATTTGCAATATACTGCCGGCAGGAGGTGACACGTGAGGGACCAAGGTCTTGAGTGTTTTGCCATTTCCGAACTCTGAAGTGTGTGGTGGTGGTGGGGGGGGGGGGTTTAGGTGTGTGTGGTTGGGGTGTAGGGGATAGTGGGGGTATAGGTGTGTGTGGTGGGTTGTGTGGTGAGGGTTTAGGGCTGTGGTGGGGGTGTAGGTGTGTGATGGGGGTTTAGGGATGCTAAAGATTGTGGGGTGCCGCTCTGCAATACACCCCTGCACCTCCACCACAAACACCCTACACCCCGACCATACCCAACCACACATGTACACCTTCAATCCCCACACCACAGACCTACATACATAAGCCCCTACCACACCCCTACATCCCCACCACACAGGTGTGTGTAGGTGTGTGGTGATGTTTTAGTGGTGTAGGTGTGTGTGGGGGTGTAGGTGTGTGTGGTGAGGGTGTAGATCTGAAGGTGTGGTGGGAGTGTGTGGTGTGGGGCATAGGTGTGTGTGGTGGAGGTTTAGGGCTGTAGTGGGGGTGTATATGTGTGGTGGGGGTTTAGGGATGCTAAAGATTGTGAGGTGCCACTCTGCAAGACACCCCTACACCTCCACATGCACACACCTAAATCCCCACCATACCCACCTACACCTCAACCCCCACCACACATACCTACACCCCCACCACATCCCTAAGCCCCCACCACATACACCCACCACATCCCTAAGCCCCCACCACACCCCTACACCCCACCACACCCCCCACCATACCCACTCACAACACACCCCTACACCCCCACCACACAAGTGCGTATGTTGGTGGTGTAGGTGTGTGATGAGGGTTTAGGGGTGTGGTGAGGCTGTATGAATGCCATGGAATTAACTAGTCTGGCTAGGGTTAATTGCTGGACTCATAATATAGTCAAGCCATTCAATTGGGTACGCATCTACACCCTCACCACACACACCTAGACCCTGTCATAATGTGCTATGTAATGTTTAACTTATACCCCAGTCACACTAGGCCTATTGCTTGCGACCACAAACAAAATAATGGTTATAAAGAGTTTGCAAATGGTCGTCGACCTTGCAACCATTTTGGTTGCAAGGAGGTTGCAGTTACTGCACTAAAAACCTTGTGACGAAAATGGTCACAAGGGGGTTGGCGACCAATGCTTTTGTCGCAAGGAGGTTGCAAGATAGTGGGTTCTTTGGTTCAAAGTAGTTGCAAGCAGTCGCAAGCCGAAATGCGACTTGGGCTTTACTTAACCATGTGGCCAAGCAGTGGTCCGATTGTTTCATTAGCATACATTACACTTCAATGCACCGAGTAATATAAAGGGATTGTTGTTGTATGTCATAGTAGGATTTGGGACCATATCAAGACAATGATTTGTAATACTGTGCACTCATGACGATTTTTATAGTGTTGCCCCATTGGGATACCGTTGCTCCAGCCACCCATTATCCCACCGAGTTACATTACCTTGAATCCATGCCAACCAGTCCTCGCCGCCAGGATGGGATGACTAAATGAGTTAAGTTGCATGATTCGACGAAGCATAGCTCTGTCAAATGTGGCCTTGCATGTTGCTAGGACGTAAAACCTTCACAAACTAATTCTACTCTAAGATATAAGATTCGAATCCATCGGTTCGAACCCGGGTCAAGTCAAAACAATGACTTAAACATTGATTCTCGTCGCTTCCTAGCCAGGTGCTCGGCATTATTAGGATAGGGCAAGGACTGGTTGGCACCGTATCAGGATAATGTGACTGAGTGGGATATCAGGTCATGGTGCTGGTGGCCTGGTCTCGCAGTGTGGCAGCACTATGAAGTCGCCATGAGTGTGCACTGTCACAAGTCGGTACCCATCCTGATATGACCTTAGATGTTGTCAGGATGTAAAACTCCAACAACCAACCAACCCTAAAGTCCCGTTTAACGGTTTATACTTATGACAGCGTGTGACGGTGCAACACGGCACAAGCCACCATTCCCATGTAGACTTTATGTCAACGCTTGACGGCGTTAAATGGTGCAACACGGCGCAAGCGTTGACCAGACAGAGTTCAACTATGTTTAACTTTCAAGGTCAGCATTTCCATACGTCGGCAGTTCAGGGCCGCGTTCAGGCTGCGTCTGGGAGGCGACGGGCCTGACGTCACGCTAGTCTGAACGGCAAAGGCAGTTTGTTGTCTCGAAAATGGCTGTGGCCATTTGCAATGGAAAAGCTGCGCTGTGATTGGATGAAACCTCTGGACACGGCAGCCATGTTTGAGGCGCTTTTTGTCTCCTGATTGAAAAGGGCGGCATCGCCGAGACGTCGCCGAGACGCAAATAAGCCAAACAGCATCGCCGAGACGTCGCCGAGGCGCCTCCGAGATGAACCCTGAATGCGGCCCAGGTCTGGATTAAGACATCGACCAGTAGATTGCATGTGCTGAAAACGGTGTCGAGAGCAAAACAAAGGCGCCCGGCCATTGAGTTTGCCAATACTCGCGATGCAAAATGTCAATTTTATTCTAAATTAATAGAAATACAGAACAATTTGGCATAAACATGGATGCACGAATGCAATATAATAATATAATTAATATAGTTAAGAAAACTATCAGTACGGAAAACATGGACAACGTAGCCGTAGGTCGACGCTGGCGACCGTGTGCATCAAAGCATTCAGACTGTCATGGCCATGTTCACTCCACACTGTTTTGCGCCATCACACGGCGCCAACGGTTGAACTGGCGTAAAGTTGACAGCGTCACACACCGTCAAAAGTATAAACGGGCCCGCACTCTCCATCTCCCGTTGTATTGCAATACAACGGGAGTTGACTTACGGTGGCTGCACCACCAGAAAGCATGAATACCACCATTTTCCATAACACCGGGTGCTGCCGCCTAGCGGGACATTGCAGAAATAGGCGTATTACCAGTTGCTGTTCATCTCTTGCTGTTGGGGGCCTCTCCATCGCGACATGCACCGCCCTCACTTTAATTTACCACAGAGACCACAGGCAGTAGTAATAGTCTACCCTCAGCGGGTGAACTAGATTCACAATCTAAAAAAAACAACATACACAAACACAGGAGTACTTATCACAGTGTGCACTCAGACTTATCATGGGTAACCTCGGCGTACGTAGACTTTACGACTACGTCAGGCAGTGATGATAGAGCGTTGTCAGAAGGCGGCAGTGACACACAGGCGATGGCCGGCCCGGAGAGTACCCTGACGCGCCGGAGCCTGCGAAGAACCGGGCTGCTGATACTGTTCCTGGCCGTTTACGTCGTGATAGGAGCAGTTGCTTTCAGTCTCATAGAGTCTCACCGGGAGCGTGAGCTGCGTGCCCAGGTCAGGCGCACCCGCGCCGCCTTCACCGAACAGCACCAGTGCATCTCCGGTAGGCTCTGAATAGTGTTAGTACTATATTATATAGTAGGTCACAACAGCCTGTTCTCTCTATCTTCGTTATCGAGTGATTTGTCAATACTATAGGCACACTCTCTTTCACTGTGTGTGTATCTCTCGGCGTCTTTGTCCCTGATCTTTATCTCGCTCTGTTATCTCTCCCTCCTCTCAGTCTCTCTCTCTTTATCTATCTATCTCTCCCTTTCTGTGTGTGTGTGCATGTGTCTCTCTCGGTGTATTTGTCCCTGATCTTTATCTCGCTCTGATCGATCTCTGTCTCTCTATCTCTGTCTTTTTCTCTGTGTGTCTCTCTCGGTGTATTTGTCCCTGATCTTTATCTCTCTGATCGATCTCTCCCTCTCTATCCCCCCCTGTCTCTCTCTATCTCTCTCCGTTTCTCTGTGTGTCTCTCTCGGTCACTTTGTCCCTGATCTTTATCTCTGACCTCTCTCTCCCCCTATCCCCCATCTCTGTCTCTATCTCTCTCTTGTTCTCTCAATGTGTCTCTCTTGGTCTCTTTGTCCCTGATCTCTATCTCTCTCCCTCTATCTCCCTCTTTCTTTCTATCTATGTCTGTCTCTCTGGGTGTCTTTGTCCCTGATCATCATCGCTCTGATCTCTCCCCCTGTCTTTCTGTCTGTGTGTGTCTCTCTCAGTGTCTTTGTTCCTGATCATCATCTCTCTGATCTCTCTCCCTGTCTCCCCCTTTCTTTCTGTCTGTGTGTGTCTCCCTCGGTGTCTTTGTTCCTGATCATCATCTCTCTGATCTGTCTCCCCCTTTCTATCTGTCTGTGTGTGTGTCTCTCAGTGTCTTTGTCCCTGATCTCTATCTCTCTCCCTCTGTCTCCCCCTCTCTTTCTGTCTGTGTGTGTCTTTGTCCGTGATCATCATCTCTCTGATCTGTCTCCCCCTCTCTTTCTTTCTGTCTGTGGGTGTGTGTCTCTCAGTGTCTTTGTCCCTGATGATCATCTCTCTGATCTCTCTCTCCCTCTTTCTCCCCGTCTCCTCTCTCCCCCTCTTCATCCCTGAATCGCAGAGAGGTAGGTAGCTAAAGGAATTGATAATATTCCCAATAGAATGTCCCCCCCCCCAAAAAAAAAAAAAAACCATAAAAAAACAAAACAATTTGTAGCAGAAGAATAGATCCTCTGTTGAATAGGTTTTAACTTCCATGTTCATATGATATGTGTGAAAGTACAACGTCTGAACACTTTGACTTCTGGATACTGAATGACTTTATTCCCCTCCAGGGCTCAAACCATAGCCAGCCAAACTTTTCCAGGATGTCATCTCATTTGCATATATTACAGACGTGTCTAGACATCTAGACGTCTATTACGCATATATCACATCCCCCCTCAAAGTATTTCTGAGACATGAAATGTTTCAAAATCCCCATAAAAAATACCACGTTTACTCATTCATCATACAGTAATAGAATAAAATATACAAGCACCTAACTTAAACCACAGGTTTAGCGAGTGTCCGAGCGCGCTATGGCACTGAAGTCCTTTGAACTGTCCAGCTGCTTAGCCTCCACAAAACAATTACCATCACTAATAACTAGTCCATAGCAATATTATGATGGAATTATATATCAATATCAGTGGCCTGGCATCCGATGTTTGCATCTCGGTGCTCCGTGTTCACTGCTCGCTGCCTCACCTGTTGCTTAGCTGGCCTGATGTTCTGCGCGTCTTCATCCTGGCCGTTTTCATTACAGCGGTTCGTCTCTGTCGACGATCTGTGCATCTGTGCTTCTTGGCATCCATGCAGTCATGTCTGTGCCAACTTTCCAGGCATCTGTGCATTTGTGGGCCATCACTTCGGGCCCTGTCCTCCAATAGATCCGAAATGAATTCACTCATTTCACACATATTCACACACTTCTCCAGAGTTAACTCAGCAGTTTGCAGCAGTTTGATACGCAAATTAATGTTTTTAACGCCAGCCACCAATCGATCGCGCAACAGCGACTCCTCCACTGACCCGTATTCGCAATCCTTTACTTTGTCTCGTCTTAGCGCTGTGATGTATGTGGCCATAGTTTCTGTAGCTTGATTATGCGAATTAAACTTGTACCTTGTAATTATCAAACTGCACTTGCCTACACAATGTCTGGAATGCTTCTGTGAGTGGTCCGATCCTGTCTCGTCAGCGAGCGCGATGGACATATTGGCAAAAACATTTTGCACTTCTTCGCCAGCGACGTGAAGAAAGATGCAGCATTGCACTCGTTCTGTCTCCAATATGACACCTGCAGCAGTGGCTTATATGTCATATGCTCTGATCCATGTTTTCCAGTTCGATCTTGCGTTGTTGCTGAGAACAAGCTGACCAGGAGGCCTAAGGCCCGGCAGTGTGTTAGTGGACGGCATTGTTCCTCATCTGACACCATGTGAAAGTACAACGTCTGAACACTTTGACTTCTGGATACTGAATGACTTTATTCCCCTCCAGGGCTCAACCCATAGCCGGCCAAACTTTTCCATGATGTCATTTCATTTGCATATATTACAGACGTGTCTAGATGTCTAGACGTCTATTATGCATATATCACAATACATACACTGATATAATTATGTTTAGTCTATACCAACAGAGAATTCCTTAGGGCCAACATAGATAAAATATTCACTCACACACACAGTAGAAGTGAACCTGGGGACTAGCTTCCATCACCGAAAAACGTCTGCATACCACCTGAGAATACCAAGCTAGGGCCCAATGAATGATGACCATGTCAAAAACTGGTTTCATAGGAATCAACTATAAACCAGTCACAGGTGACTTCCTTGCAACCAAAGCAATGGTCACTGACCTTGCGACAATTTTGGATGCAAGAATGTTTTCAGTGCAGTAGCTGCAACCTCCTTGCGACCAAAATGGTCACAAGGAATTTGGCGACCATTGAGCGATCACTTACAACCATTTTTCAACTATTTTGTGACCTCTTTGCGACCAACCTTTTATTTGTGGTCGAAAAGTGGTCGCAAGCAGTAGTGTGACTGGGGAATACGATGGCTAACTTTTGAGATATTTGAAGTGCAAACATGTCAAATTAGTTTTGGCAAGCTGGCCAAAACTCTGACACCATAGGCGTTCTGCAGTAACAGGTTCTGTCAAATTGACTCAGTATTCCCTTCTATACAGAAAGAATGTTTAATAAGTTGATCAGTGTCTTCCTCTTAAGTTAGATATGTAGAATCAAATCTAGACAATTGCTTAGGTTTTGGGAAGTTGATGTCTTCATCGGACTATGCAGCTTTAATGGTATACAAACGAAAAAAACTGACATGTAACATTCAGGGCGCCATATATCCATTTATAGATATGGTCACCATTCTTTTAATACATGTATTTCTTTTGTGCTGCATTTATTTACCCACCTTAAACAGATAATTGTGTTCACACTTGTTTTCAACGCTGGTCAACACTAGTCCAATTTGATTCAAATTTTGTTTTTGTAATAATTTAGATTTTCTTCCTTCTTGTTTATGGCTTGTAACTGTAAATTGCAAACAGTCCAAAGTCCAGCTTTCACTATATATACATATATATAATGTATATATTCTGTCTCCCAACTCCACCTTATCATAATCATTCTGACCCGCCTGAGATGAGATAACGAGACAATTTGTGGGCAGATAATAAGAGCATTATAAAGTCACCATGAGTGCAATTGGTTTGTTGTTGGAGTTTTACGTCCTGGCAACATCTAAGGTCATATCAGGATAGCTACCGACTTGTGACAGTGCGCACTTATGGTGACTTTATAGTACTGTCCGACTGGGAAACCAGGCCGACCACACCATGACCTGATATCCTTCTCAGTCACATTATCCTGTGGCTGAGCAAACCAGTCTTTGCCCAATTCTAATAATGCCGAGCGCCTGGCTCGGAAACAAGTATACATTTTTTTAAGTCATTGGTTTGACTCGACCAGTTTTCGAACCCGCGTCCTCGAATCCTGTAATCTACCATAACGGGAGACGGGCGCTGAACTCATTCGGCTATCCCGCCTGGTCTCAGGAGTGCGCAGTCACAAGTCGGTACCCGTCCTGATATGACCTTTGCCAGGACATACATCTCCAAAACCAACCTATACCACCGGTACATGGCTATTTTTTCTCTCGCATTTGTCTAATAATACAATATACAACAAAAATTCTTCTAACGCAACATTCAGCCAACCAATCGGGTAGATATGTGCAAGGTGGCCATGAAGGTCTTTTTGTGTTTTTTGTAGATTAGTTGATTACACTGGGGAATGTTCAATCGTGGACAATTGCTCTTTCTCATTCCACTGCTCTTTGCCCGATCCTAGTAATGCCACATGTCACGCTAGGTATCAATAAGTATAAATCTTCAAATGAATGGTTTGACTCGACCAGGGTTTGAATCTCATGACCTACCAAAACGGGAGGCGGGTGCTCAACTCACTCGTCCACCCTGTCTGGTTTGAACACTCTTTAACTTTGCGTTTACACCCAGAGTCATCACAGGTCGAGGCATCCTGAATGCAAGCACCCGGGTTGTGTGGTAAATATTGTTTATATGGTAGCTTCATTGAGAGATACATCTATCACGCCAGTAATTGACCTGGCGTGGTGGCCGAATTGGTAGAGCGCACGCTTTGCATGCGGAATGTTGGGAGTTTGAATCCCGGTCGAGTCAAACCAATGACTCACAAAATTGATACTTCCCGCTTCCTAACTTGGCACTCGGCTTTACTAGGATAGGGCAAGGACTGGTTACTTCACTGTCAGGATAATGTGACTGAGTAGGATATCGGGTCATGGTGCTGGCAGCCTGGTCTCCCAGTGGGCCATCACTATAAAGTCGCCATGAGTGCACACTGTTATAAGTCAGTACGCATCGTGATATGACCTTATTTGTTGCTAGGATGTAAAACCCCAACCAACAACAACACTAGTAATAGTACTATCCATGAACATATATCTTCCACTTGACCCCCCGCTGAGGGGTACTGGAGCAGTGTCCTACATATGGCACATACTTGCTTATTGTGAGTGCAATTTTATGAGGGTCCGTCCACTTGAGAATAGAACAGAGGAATTGTGACACTGAAACATGCATTACATGGAAAGGAAAAGTTATTCCTTCATGATGAAACAAGCACCACAGATGATGAAAAAGTATTTATGCTTATTAGTTTTTGATGCTGTGGACATATTTCAAAGTAATCTCAGAACACTTCCCTAACTTCTGATGTTCTTGGAATTGTAACACATGTTTCATGTAACATGTAATGCATGTTTCATGTGACACTCAATAATGACTTAGGTTAGACACTGCTAATAGCATGCAAAAAATATATTTGTTCAGGGCATTATTTGTACAAATTACATGTATGCAAATATTTCTTTTGAGTGTTATAAGTTTTCTTATGTAGAAAAAGATATATATATATATATATTATTCATATCTTGTTGGGAAACTCAAATAGAACACTTAATTAGTTTTTTCAAGCAATAGCTTTATTGGCTATTGGTACATTATTATGAAAGGTGCTATTGAACAAACTTGCATAATTATAGACTTATATATGTGAGTTGTTCGATTAATCTATTTGACTGGTTGAGCTTCCCGTGCTAAATGAGTACATACATGTGAAGAGTTCAGGCGTAAACCCTCTAAATGCCAATCCACAAACTGAATTAAAATAAAAGATGAAGGTAATTTTAATTCTCACTAATTCAACTTTTCTTGTGATGAAATGGTTATGGAGCAATGAACTAAAAAAATATGAATGTAAAAAAAAGAACTTTTTCAAGATTTAACTCCGATGTTTATCTCAATTTCTTTATTGGTGTTTACTGGGGTTTGCACCTGAACTCCTCTTGCGCTAGTCACTTTTGCTGGATGGAGCCTCAAAAATGTAAATGACACTTTCCTTGTTGAATACGCCCATTGTGATTGATTAGGAAATCTTTCCGAGCAGCTGCAGTGTGGCCGCCATCACAAGTTGAGTAGGAAATCCTGTTCTATAAATAGCCTACTAACAATGACCCAACAAACAGGGTTTCAGTCAATCTACTGCAATTGATATTTGGGCACAAAGCCGCCTGTGAACTCACACTAGATTTTCTATTTACTACTAGCGCATGGGTAGGTATTCACCAAATTGTCACAAATGTGGCACCTTCCCTATCCAAGGACTAACAAACTCAAAAGAGCACCTATTTATCAGGGAACAAACTCTCCGCCAAAACCAATAATGCAACAACCTACCTGCAATTTAAATCTAGATTAAAGTTGGAGTACCCTGATATCCCACTCCGTCACATTATCCTGACACTAAGCCAACCAGTCCTTGCCCTATCCTAATAATGCCGAGTGCCTGGCTAGGAAGCGACAAGTATCAATTTTTAAGTCATTGGTTTGACTCGACCAGGGTTCGAACCCACGATCCCACGGTCTAACAACAGACAGACGCTCTAACTCATTCGGCCATCCCGTCTGGTTGTACCAACTGGTGACAGTGTGCACTGATGGTTATGTTATAGTGCTGCCCCATTGGGAGACCAGGCCGCCAGTACCATGACCCGATTTCCTACACAGTCACATTATCATGATACAAAGTTAGCCAGTCCTTGCACTATCCTAGTAATGCCGAGCACCAGACTAGATAGCGTCAAGTATCTATTTTGTAAGTCATTAGTTTGATCTGGCTGGGTTTCGAACTCCTGACCTTCTGCACGGGAAGCCAGCACTCTACCGATTCGGCCACTGCGTTCACTCTCTAAATAAGTACAGTAAAACCTTTCTAATGACCATCTCCAGAGATCAACCACTCCCCTATATCAATCGCTTTATTTTGGTCCCAAACGATCGCCCATACAATACCATTGTAACCAAATGCAGGTATAGCAATACCTCAGGGAGTTTGATGCCCCTGCCTTGCAGAGTTGAAAACCACTGCCTTGTGGTACAGGTTCTTGACAGAACCGAAGGCTAAGGGAGCAACCCCTAAACAGAAAACCATGTCACTGTGGCAGCATTAAGGGCGGTTGATGTATGGAACTCCCAACATCTCCCGACCAGCCACTGCAGGGACAAATAGTTTTGCGCCTGTCTTGACATCTTCTTGCCAGTGTGAAACCTCTATTTGCTCCCTGAGAGAGTGCCGCTGGTAACTTGCAAAAGCCAGCAGCACTTCAACACTTTTGCAGGCAGCTTTCATGAAATGTCACCTCGGAAGCACTATATCAAGTGATGGACACATTGATGCTGAAATACAGAGGAGGATGACCAAGGCTAGCGCATCTTTCGGCCGACTACGCCAGAGATTCTGGAACAACCACCATGCATCCATTTGGGTCAAAGGCAAGATCTACTGTGCAATCATGCTATCCACCCTACTATATGGAGCCGAGGCCTGGACAGTGTACAGACGACAGATGAAAAAGCTGCATGCCTTCATGATGCGACATCTGCGTTCAATCATGAGGCTAACCTGGAAGGACAAAGTGACAAATAAGGAAATACTCGAACAGACGGGGCTGCCCTCTATGGAAGATCTTTTGATCAAAAAGAATCTCTGGTGGACTGGACACCTCATGAGGATGTCATCAGACAGGCTACCAAAGCAGATCCTCTATTCTCAACTGTCTTCTGGTTACAGAAAGAGAGGGCGCCCTCATCTCCGGTTCAAGGATACCATCAAGAGAAACCTGAAGCTGAGAGACATTAAGACTGACTCATGGACACAACTCTCACAGCAGAGAGCTAAATGGAGAGCGGCAGTCAAGAAATAAAAGCAGTCTTTGTCGCCTCGCGACCGACAGCGTGATGATGATGTTGATGTGGTGGGGGGGGGGGTTCGTTAAAAAAAAGAAAAACTCCCTAAACCGACCACACTTCGACGCCCCCCCCCCCACACACACATACCCACAGTCGACCTCTTTTCCGATGGTCACAGAGCGCTATGTAAACATGGAAAGTGGGGAGCCACCTGATAATGCAGCTGTCTACACACACTCACACTCACGGCCACCCACAGTCACACTCACACTGTCACTCACATACACATCCCATACACTCACCTGCACACACCACGTCCTGATATGACCTTAGATGTTGCTAGGACGTAAAACAACAACAAACAAACAAACAACAAACAAGCACACACCAAATACACGCACAGTGCCCAGTCAGACCCACACCCCACACATCCACCGCCACACAACCACACCGGTCGCGGTAGCCGAATCGATAGAGCGCATGCCTGGCCTACGGGAGATCGGGAGTTCGGTTCCCGGTCGAGTCAAATCAATGATATAAAATTTATACTTGTTGCTTCCTATCCTGGTGCTTGGCATTAATAGGATAGGGCAAGGTCTGGTTAACTCAGTGTCAGGATAATGTGACTGAGTGGGATATTGGGTCATGGTGCTGGCGTCCTGTTTTCCCAGTGGAGCAGCACTATAAAGTCGTCATTGGTGCGCAATGTCACAAGTCGGTACCCATCCTGATATGACCTTAGATGTTGCCAGGATGTAAAACAACAACAAACAAACCTCTCTATGTGGCAACAACTGCTTAATAAGTGCATCAATATAGAGATGTAGCATCCAATCTAAGGCAGTGTTTTGGTTTTGAAAATTTGATGCTTTAATCAGACTATACAGCTTTAAGCAAAATGTTGTATATTTTTACAGCATGTCGCACTGCGCGGAAATGGAATCCCGGCTTAAGGCTGCATCATTGGGTGTTGCAACCACTGTGGCCATATCCAACGTGTGTGTGGGGGGGGGGGGGGGGGTGTGTGGTAGGGTGGGGGGGTCCCTTTGGCATTGCACGCCCCATTTGTGCGGAGTCAGCAATATTTGCGGACAGAAACCATTGGTTGATTCGTCCACGGCATGCCACGTGAACATCTCTCCAGATGGGGGGATGGTAGTGTCCATTCTTAGACCTTGATATTTAAAGTTGCCTAGTCCGATGGTTTTGAGTTTCTGCCATTTTCTGCCCGAAATAGATTTGATCGATCGCTATGATCTACTTTACTTTAGTTTGAAGTGGCTTTTATTTCAAATGGATAATTTTGGAGATTTTTTAAGTGAAAACATGCCAAATTAATTTTGGCAGGCATGTTAAAACTCTGACTCGATAGGCTTCAGTAGTAATACTAATAATAATATGTTCTATTAAAGTGACTTATTCTGTCAACCAGATGGGGTGGCAAAATTAGTTAGAGCATTCGTCTCCCGTGTTGGTAGACCATAGGATCGTGGGTTCGAACCCTGGTCGAGTCAAACCAATGACTTAAAAATTTATACTTGTCACTTCCTAGCCAGGCGCTCGACATTATTAGGATAGAGCAAGGACTGGCTGGCTCAGTGTCAGGATAATGTGCCTGAGTGGGATATCAGGTCATGGTGCTGTGGCCTGGTCTCCCAGTGGGGCAGCACTATAAAGTCACCATGAGTGAGCACTGTCACAAGTCGGTTCCCATCCTGATATGACCTTAGATGTTGCTAGGACGTAACACAACAACAAACAAACCTATGATGTCCTTCTATGGAGTAACAAATGCTAAATAAATGAACTCACGCATTCCCATGGGGAAGCAAAGGCCTTATGCACTCAGCCGTCTAACCCAGTCGGGAGCTGACCTGTAGGCACATCAGCACATACTAAGCAAAATGAGTAACTTTTAAATATAATAATAAGGCCAATAATAATAATTACAATAATGCATGGATTTAAATTTCAATGAAATTTAGGACCATGGTACCAGCTAAGGTAAATACCAACAACTACCACTACTACTACTAATCATCATCATCATCATCATGCTGTCGGTCGTGATGTGACAAAGACTGCTTTCATTACTTGACTGCCGCTTTCCATTTAGCTCTCTGCTGTGAGAGTGATGTCCATGTTGGTCTTAATGTCTCTCAGCTTCAGGTTTCTCTTGATGGTATCCTTGAACCGGAGATGAGGGCACCCTCGCTTTCTTCAACCAGAAGCCAGTTGCGAATAGAGGATCTGCTTTGGTAGCCTGTTTGATGACATCATCATGAGGTGTCCAGTCCACCGGAGATTCTTTTTGATCAGAAGTTCTTCCATAGAGGGCAGCCCCGTCCGTTCGAGTATTTCCTTACATTTCATGAAAGCTGCCTGCAAAAGTGTTGAAGTGCTGCTGGCTTTTGCAAGTTACCAGCGGCACTCTCTCGGGGAGCAAATAGAGGTTTCACCCCGGCAAGAACATGTCAAGACAGGGGCAAAACTATTTGTCCCTGCAGCGGCTGGTTGGGAGATGTTGGGAGTTCCATACATCAACCGCCCTTAATGCTGCCACAGTGACATGGTTTTCTATTTAGGGTTTGCTCCCTTAGCCTTCAGTACCACAAGGCAGTGGTTTACAACTCTGCAGGGCAGGGGCGTCAAACTCCCTGATGTATTCCAATACCTGCATACCTGCATACTACTACTAATACTACTACTACTACTACTACTTAAGAGTTGTTACTTAATATGGGGTTTGATGTCCGAGGGACTCTAGATGAGCATTGACTGAGGCGTAGCCAAGGTGGATGTTCATTCCATAAGTCCAAAGGATTCAAAACCATTATACATAAATATCAGCCCCAAATAAATGCCCACTGTTTCTCTAAATAAGAATGATGATTGAGATAAATATAGAATAGCCTCATTTCACATTTCACATAGGTCGTAATGCGAAGCATTACGTTTGATGCGAGGAGAGGAAGAGACCCTCCCCCGCCCCGGGCTGTCGCGCTGCGCTCACACCTCGCCAGACCCCGCCGCGCCGCCTCCTCCCCCGCCCCCCTGTCGCGCAGCATTCGCGCCTCACCCGACGCCCGCTCCTCACCTTCACTCGCCCTCCCCCGGGCCGGCAGCATTCACACCTCACCTGCTGTCGCCCGCGCCCCTTCCCTCCCTTATAAGGCCGCCCGCCGGCCTCCCTCAGGCACTCGCCCTCCTGCCGCCTTCCAGACCTCACCTCTCTTCTCCTCCACCCACCCACCCAACTCTCCCTCCTCTACCCTCTTCCCTCTGCGGCGGAGGGCTCCTCGGCACCCCCTCTACCTGAACTCTGACGTTGCTCCTCATGAGCCCCTCCTGCTTATCTCTGCTCCTCATGGGCCCATCACTGTTTTGCTCCTCTCGAGCCTGTTCCTTGCTCCTCATGAGCCCTTCCTTGTTCCTTGCCTGTATATCTGTTCCTCTGTATGCCCTGTTGAGGCGTTAATAAAACACCTTTTTTTCCCACCCCCGCCTTCCTTTCTTCCTTTTCGCGCATCTAATGGGGATTGGATGCGGTGGACGAGTCGGTAAAGTGTAGGGCTGAGTCAGACCACTGACATATAAAATTGATACTTGTCGCTACCTAGCTTTGTGTTTGACATTAAAGTTGCATATTCCGATGCTTTTGAGACTTTGCTATTTTCTGAGATAAATATATTATACTAATCGTTATCATCTACTTTACTTTGAAGTACCTTTAATTTTAAATGGCAAAGTTTGGAGATATTTTACATCAAAACATGCTAAAATAATGTTGGCAAGCATGGCAAAACTCTGACACCATAGACTTCAGAAGTAAGAGGTTCTATTAATTGACTTATTAAGCCCTTCTATGCAGCAACAAATGCTTAATAAATGCACCAATATCTAAGTTGAATATGTAGAATCAAATCGAGATAAGTGTTTTGGTTTTGAAAATTTGATGTTTTCATCGGACTATGCAACTTTAATAGGAGAGATCAAGGACGAGTTAGGCTGATGTGACTGAGTGGGAAATTTGGTGCATGGTGTCGGTGGACTGGCTTCCCAGTAGGGCAGCATTACAGAGTTCACACTATCACAAGTGAGTACCCATCTGTATATGACCTCAGGTGTCACCAGGATGTAAAATGCCAACAAAAGAACGGAACAAACACCCACACATGGTTGCTGTTGGCCGACGCCGTCTTTTCTGCTCGTCGGGTTGGTTAAAGCCAGGCATTAACACTTATTGCAATTTGCGGTCGGCGCATTGGTTCACGTAATACGACACGTCATCGTTCTGTGTAATCTAATACGTGCGAAATGAATTGACACACACGTACACAAACCTACTTTAATGGCGGCCATTTTACAACTTTCCACACATTGCCAATTGCTGGGAGAAAACTTGAATGAAAGAGGATCATTTCAGCTCTAGTCCCTCAAATGACAAGAAATCTGCCTCACTCACTCAGTCAGTCACTCACTCACTCAGTCACTCACTCACTCACTCATTAACTCGCTCACTCACACTCTCACTAACTCACTCACTCACTCACTCATTAACTCGCTCACTCACTAACTCATTCACATATTTACTCACTCATTAACGCACTTATTCACTTACGCACTCACATATATACTCACTCACTCACTGACTTACTCATTTACTCACTCTCTACATCACTCACCACATCACTCACTACTTCAAGCAAAAAAGCTCCATTACTCATTCACCCACTCCGTACGTCAGTCACTACTTCATTCACTCACCACATTACTCACTACTTCAACCAGCAACAAAGCTGCCTCAGTCATTCACTAGGGCCGGTCACACATACGTTAGTGAATGTAGTTGAACATAGATAGAATAACGTGGGTGAAACGTTCTGTCACTATGTTCAAATACATTGAGGTACGGCAGGTTTTGGTTGATGACCAACCTAATAGTACGGATAAATATGTTACGGTATGGATGCCGGTATATTACCGTCTGGATCCCGGTACGTCCAACTACGTTCAACTACATTACCCTTCACTACGTTCAACTTCGTCCACTAACGGCTATGTGACCATGGCAGAACGGCCAAGGTTTTGTGCTGGTTAAAGTATGCTAGGGTACGCTCGAGTACATTAAGAAGTACGCCAGAGTACGTTATCACCACGGCGGCTACGTCTGCCTCAAACGTAGTGCTTTTCAACATGTCCAAAGCTTAAATCGGAACTCATGGCCCACAGACGATCTTATCACGTTATCATCAAGTACGGATGCCGGTACGTTGCACTATGTTGAACTATGTTGAATTACCTTGAACTACGTTAGCCTCCACTATGTTCTACTACGTTCACTAACGTATGTGTGACCGGCCATATGACTCATTCACTAAATATGTGTTATCCTTTAACTTTAATTATTGCAACCATCTAATATTCATATATCAGAGATAAAATATCACAGCGATTTGGCCAATTTTTGCAATTTTGGGTAAATCACAACAAACAGACTAATTCCAAAAAGGCTTGCAACAATTTATTCCTCCTCCTCAAACTTTTGTAATTGTCCTGCTCCTCCATCTTCTATTTCCTCTTCATCTTCCTCCTTCTCCAATGTTTCTCCTACTTCATCATCATCGTTGTCATCGTCATCATCATCATCGTTATCGTCACTGCCATCAGCGTCGATGTTGCCATCACCACCACTACCATGATGACGATTATCATCATCACTATCATCACATTTCTTTCCTTTTTTCAAGGAATGATTTGAAATCAGTTTTTAATATCGAGATATATAATAACATTTGTTTGCTTCATTAAAAAGCGGCTTGAGAATTGTTAGTGAGGCGCCCTACCATCACACCGCATCTCGTGCACAGAACTGGCCACTTCCGGTTTCTGAGATGAGCCCTTCCGGCAGCCGTGTTTGGCCGTGGGCACAGTGCACTGCCGCCACCTGGCGGCTGCTGGTTCACACTGCATCTCGGTTCACTAACACACCACCCACATAACCGAGTGCGAGCCAATCAACAAATGACTAGTGAATCGGGACAGAACCAAACTGCTCAGTCGAATTGGCTTTCCTAACGAGTAGCACCACCACCACCACTGTCATCTATTATTTATTTGAGGACTGATTTGAAATCAGTTTTTAATATTGAGATATATAATCACATTTGTTTGCTTCTTTAAAAAGCGGCTCGAGAATTATTAGTGAGGCGCCCTACAAGACGTGCATTCGCGTCTCGCGCACCCAACTGGCCACTTCCGGTTTGTGTGACGAGCCCTTCCCACAGCCATGTTTGGCTGTGGGCATGGTGCACTGCTGCCAGCTGGCGGCCGCTGCTTCACACTGCGTCTCGGTTCACTAACACCCCACCCAAATGGCTGCGTGCGAGCCAATCAACGAATGACTAGTAAGTTAGGACATCACAAGATACCCAGCCCAATTAGTCAGTGTGCTATCACCATGAGGGCTCCAGTAAGTCTGGCATTCACACTGCATCAGTTTTTTGTTTTTAAATTACTTTTTTTTTTATTGACGCAGTGTGTTTCAGCCTCATTCTAACCTGGGCAGGAGCCGGATTTGGGGCAAACCAGAAATGGTGGCCGAATCGGTAGAGCGCTGGCTTCCCGTGTGGATGGAAGGTCGAGAGTTCGAATCCCAGCCAAGTCAAACCAATGACTTAATAACATTGATTCTTATCGGTATCTAGCCTGGCGCTCAGCATTAATAAGATAGGCCATGGACTGGTTAGCACAGTGTCAGGATAATGTGATTGAGTGGGATATCAGGTCATGGTGCTGGTCACCTGGTCTCCCAGTGGGGCAGCACTATAATAAAGTCGCCATGAGTGTGCACTGTCAGAAGTCGGTACCCGTCCTGATATGACCTTAAGGGTACATTCCTTACACGCGGTATGTGGTATGCGAATGCGAATGCGACAAAAAATCGAAACGCCTTGAAACCTATGGGCTACATTCCTTACATGCGATATGCGGTATGCGAATGTGAATGCGAATGCATTTTCCGATCGGTCCATGTAGCGATCGGTGCGGCATGCGGTATGCGGCACGCAGGGTGTGAATAGAAACCTGAGTCTGATGTGTCCATTAGTTTAACACTAGGAGAGGCGACTGAGCATTACGGAAAGGTCAGGCACAAGGCTTCTGAGTGGAAACATATGGTAGTGGTAGTGGTGGGGTTCGGGATGGGTTCGGGTTGGTAAAAATGGTACCAGACCCACAAAAATATGAATACTTATCTATAATTTGGTAATTATACAGGTAGGAACCCCCCTGTGACGTACAAAGAGGTACATATATATAAATGCAATATTAGGTCATATACAGTGCAGTATTGAGTATAGTTGTTTATTTTTATTTTTTAAATATAGCCAGTCGTGTGCCGCATGCCGCATGCCATGTGTAAGGAATCATGCCATTCGCTTGCCGCATGCCGCATACCGCGTGTAAGGAATGCCCGCTTTAGATGTTACCAGGTCGTAAAACTCCAACAGCCAACCAACCTCATTACACGGTCGGACAGTAACCTTTCTCTCCACTTTCCCAATCGGGCAAGTGCCTGAATTTTCTACTTGCCTGAGTGGCAAAACTACTTACTTGCCCAAGCCCAAGTCAGCCAATTCAAACTGAAATCTGCTACTGCAGATCAGAAAAATAACTACTCGGCCAAGTCACCGAGAACCTGCCTGACCAAGTAACCGGGCAACCGGGCAGTCCTTATTGTCCTACCCTGCATTGTCAACATGGATTGGTCGTGGGAGGTCTGTGTGGTGGGGGTGGTGGTGGGTGGTGGTGGGTGGGGGTGGGATGCAAACAGACACAAGCAATCATTGAGACTGGCGACGCCTAAAGGGCGCATTCCATATACGCGTAATGCGTAATGCGAATGCGAATGCGAATGCGACAAAAAATCGAAACGCCTTGAAACCTATGAGCTACATTCCATATACGCGTAATGCGTAATGCGAATGCGAATGCGAATAAAATCCATTATCCCGATCGCTCCATGTAGCGATCGGTGCGTAATGCGTAATGCGAATAGTGCTGCGAATAGAAAAGCATCAGTCGCATTTGTCCATTGATATAAGGCTGGAGAAGGCGACTGATAATTACGGACAGCTGGTCTTCATGAGAAATATGAAGCAGTCTTCATATTTGGGACGGTCCTAACATCCTTCAAAGCAAGCTAAACTGAGCCATGTTTGGACCGTCCCATTCTTCATATTTCTCATGAAGACTGCTTCCTAACAGGTCCGCGCATAAACCTGCATGTTTGCACCGTCCCATTCTTCATATTTCTCATGAAGACTGCTTCCTAACAGGTCCGCGCATAAACCTACATGTTTGCACCGTCCCATTCTTCATATTTCTCATTTCTGTGTTTCTGTGTGTGTCTGTGTGTGTCTCTGTGACTCTGTGTGTGTCTCTGTGTCTGTGTGTGTGTCTCTCTGTGTGTGTGTCTCTGTGTTGTGTCTCTGTGTGTGTATCTCTGTGTATCTGTGTGTGTCTCTGTGTTTCTGTGTGTGTCTGTGTGTATGTGTCTCTGTGTCTGTGTGTGTGTCTCTGTGTCTGTGTGTATGTACGACTCTCTCTACCACTTTCCCGAGGGATCTCACTGCTGCAATCCCTCGGGAAAGTGGTAGAGAGAGTCGTACTGGGCCGACTCGACACCTTCTCCAGTGACCCGGCCAATGGCTTCCCCCGAAGAACTGGTCGGGTTCCGAGCTGGGCGTGGCACTGCAGCACGCCGTCCTCACCCTCATCGAGGAGATAGCACGAGCCAAGGGAACTCGCTCTTGCGCGGCTGTCATCTTCCTCGACCTGGAGAAGGCCTTCGAGCTGGTCGACCCCACAACATGGTCCTCGCCTCCCTGGTTGAGCTGGGAGTCACCGGGAAGCCCCTGGCATTCGTCAAGAATTACCTAAGTAATAGGCGCAGCCAGTGTCCGCTTCCAGGGCAGGCACCTCTCCCCTCAAACACCTAAAAAAACGGCGTCCCACAGGGGGCTGTCCTCAGCCCCTTCCTCTTTAACGCCGTAGTCGTCGCTGCCCTCATAGGCCGACTAAAAACAGGCATTGCTGCACGGCGCCCCTCAAACACGTCAAGATACTGTGCTACGCAGACGACATCCGCTGTCGTCTGCTCATGCACAAGGGACGTGGCCCTCCTCGCGGCGGATGTCCTGCTCCTACTCAGCAGCTCCTGCTGTGAGCTGGGGCTTAAAATATCCGCAGACAAAACCAAAGCCATGATGATGTTTGCTGATCAGCCTCCCCACCCACCTCCGTGCCGGGGACTTGGACGTCGAGTGGGTGGAAACCTTCGACTATCTCGGAGTCAGGCTCGACCACGAACTCTCCATGAGCCCACTGGTAAAGCACCTCACCTCCAGAATGAACAAGAGACTTCTTCTAATGACTAGAATCTCTGGGTTCAACTGGGGAGGCACCAGCTGAGGTGCTCAGCCTTTTTTACAGACAGACCGTGCGGGCCCTCTACGACTATGCAGCCAACACCATCACCTGGATTGGCTACTGCAGAGAGAGCCGCAAGACCCGCCTGCCTGCCAGTAGAACCCTGACCAAAAACCTCCTCACCCTGGAAAGAGTCCAATACCAGGCAGCGCGACTCATCATCCGAGCTCGCAGGACAACCAGGGTTGAGATCCTCCTCCTTGAGGCCAACCTCCCACCACTCCACCTGCGCGGACAACAGCTGCTGGCAAACCACCTCTGCCAAGCCCTGTCCGCAGGCCACTCCACCTTCTACCGCAGCGCAGCCTCCTACCTACTAAACGGCCCAGGACGGCGCCTCGGCCTCTCCTGGGGTGCGAAAACGGCCATCCGCACCCCTGAAGGAAACACACGGGCTGGCAACTCGCTGACGTCCCTGACCTCCGGGGCGAGACCCCCCTGGTACTCCGTACCCGCCGAGGTCAGACTCACCAGCCTCCTGCTCAGCACGAATCAACTACCCGACCATAGTCCTAAAAACCCTGGCTCAGGAAGCCATTGCCCGGGCCAAAGAGGACTTCCCTCTAGCCACTACGGTTTACACCGACGGCTCACTCAACCCTGACACAGGCCGAGCCGGGGCTGGCTACTTCCTGCCAGAGGGGCAGGCTAGACGCCTTATCAGGGTCACGGACTATTCCCTCCTCCCTCGATACAGAGCTCGCCGCCATCCACCAGGCACTGACCCACCTGCGACACTGCAGCTGCATAGTGGTCACTGACTCACTCAATGCAGTCCGCAAGATCAAGGACCACCGAGCTAACCACTCTCTGGCCGCCCTGATCCAGAACACCATCGTCGCCAGGCACGAAGCTCAACTCGACACAGTGCTGACCTGGGTCCCCTCCCACATTGGACTTCCCGGCAATGACCAGGCTGACTCAGCTGCTCTGGATGGCTCCCGCCGTCCGGAGGTCGACCTCGTCATAGACCACTCCCTGTCCAAACTCAAAGCTACCTATGCTAGAGCCACTAAAGCCCTGTGGGAGGCTTCCCTCCACAGCACCGCCGTCAGGAAACCCATACTCCATCAGTTGGGCCTGGCCACAAAAATGTCAGAGCGCGCTCCTACCAGTCCCAAAAAACCTCCCTGCATCCGTGCAAGAGGCGGGTCACGCGGTTCAGGACTGGATACAGGCGGTTCATTGATACCCCTGCATTGCAGCGATGTCCTTGCGGTGACAAAATCTTTTACGTCGCCCACGTCTTGGCGTCATGCGTGGCCTTCGATAGGACCGCCATCCGAGACTTCCTCGGCCCACCACACAGCTTGACCGACACCCGAGCTGCGCTCGCCATCCTCGAGAGACTCTCCGAGTCCTCATGGGAGCCACTCGTAGATTTTACTTGCAGAACTACCACACCTTCGAGATCGTCGGCGGCCCCGAGCCCATCGCCGGCAACTCTGAAACCGACAGTAGCAACAGTGACTAACAACCACTGTCAGGGAGCCCTGAGAGGTCCCAACCAGGGAGCCCCGTGAGGTCCCCCAGCAGGGAGCCCTGTGAGTCCTGGCCGGCGAGGAGCCCCGTGAGGTCCCACGCCGGGAGCCCCCGTGAGGTCCCAGCAGATGCAGCCCCCACACCGGGAGCCCCGTGAGGTCCCGCCCGGGAGCCCCGTGAGGTCCCACCAGATGCAGCCCCAACACCGGGAGCCCCCGTGAGGTCCCGCCGGAAGCCCCGTGAGGTTTCCGACCAGATCCAGCCCCTACACCAGGAGCCCCGTGCGGTCCTGGACATCTACAGCTACACACCGACACGGAGAGATTCGCTGCCACCAAACGCCCCGCCTTTCAACCAACCGGTCGTGAGAGATGCCGCCCAGCTCTCACAACACACCCCTCTACGAAGACAAGTCTTCAACCACAGATTGGGCCGATTTATCGGAGCCTCTCTATAATGTTGCAGTTCTGCAACCTGTAACCGTCGTAAGGTTACGAACACCCCCATAATAAATAATGTATGTATCTGTGTGTGTATGTATCTGTGTGTGTCTGTGTGTGTGTCTGTGTGTGTGTCTCTGTGTGTGTATCTGTGTCTGTGTGTCTCTGTGTGTGTCTGTGTGTGTCTCTGTGTGTATCTGTGTCTGTGTGTGTCTCTGTGTCTGTGTGTGTCTCTGTGTGTGTGTCTCTGTGTCTGTGTCTGTGTGTCTCTGTGTGTGTATCTGTGTGTGTCTCTCTGTGTGTATATGTGTATGTGTGTGTCTCTTTGTCAGAGACACAGAGACACAGACACACACATAGAGACACACACAGCGACACAGAGTCACACACACACAGACACACACAGACACACAGACACACACATAGAGACACACACAGAGTCACACACACTTTTTATATACTTTTTATATACTTCACTGCATAACATGTAGGTTTATGCAGCGGACCTGTTAGGAAGCAGTGTTCATATTTGGGACGGTCCTAACATCCCTCTAAGCAAGCTAAACTGAGCCATGTTTGGACCGTCCTATTCTGTGTGTGTGTGTCTCTGTGTGTGTCTCTGTGTGTGTATCTGTGTCTGTGTGTGTGTCTCTGTGTGTGTCTCTGCGTGTGTCTGTGTGTGTGTCTCTGTATATGTGTGTGTGTCTGTGTGTGTGTCTGTGTGTGTGTCTGTGTGTGCGTGTCTCTGTGTGTGTCTCTGTGTTGTGTCTGTGTGTGTGTCTCTGTGTGTGTCTGTGTGTGTATATGTGTCTGTGTGTGTCTCTTTGTCAGTGACACAGAGACACAGACACACACATAGAGACACACACAGAGACACAGAGTCACACACACAGAGACACACACAGAGACACGGAGACACACACACACACACAGAGACACAGAGTCACACACACGTTTTATATACTTTTTATATACTTCACTGCATAACGCATAACGCATAACGCAATACGCATTACGCGTATATGGAATGCTGGCATTCGCATAACGCATAACGCGTAACGCATAACGCATTACGCATTACGCGTATATGGAATGCAGCCTTTAGTGACGGAATAATGCAGCGTTGTCCATCATGCCGCCCATATTACATGCCTGGTTGCAAGTGATTTGTTTCCTGCCACAATCAGTTGCGCAATATGGTCACGTGCCCCTTGCAAATTATTGACACAGCATTCTCATCGACCTCATTCACACGAAACACACCGGAAACTAGCCTCACGAGGCACCTGCATAACCGGAAACTAGCCTCACAAGGGGCCTTCATAACCGGAAACTAGCCTCACAAGGCGCCTTCATAACCGGAAACTAGCCTCACAAGGCGCCTTCATAACCGGAAACTAGCCTCACAAGGCACCTGCATAACCGGAAACAAGCCTCACAAGGTGCCTGGATAACCGGGAACAAACCTCATAAGGTGCCTTCATAACCGGAAACAAGCCCCACAAGGCGCCTGTATAACTGGAAACAAGCCTCAGAAGGCGCTTATTTAACTGGAAACTAGCATCACAAGTCGCCTACATAACCGGAAACTAGCCTCACAAGCCACCTTCATAACCAGAAACAACCCTCACAAGGCTCCTGCATAACCGGAAACTAGCCTCACAAGGCAACTTCATGATCGGAAACAATCGTCACAAGCCACCTGTATAACCGGAAGCAAGTCTCACAAGGCGCCTTCATAACTGGAAACAAGCCTCACAAGGTGGCTGTATAACCGAAAACTAGCCTCACAAGGCGCCTGTATAATAATTATAGCACGAAAATGTGGTTGGTCGGTTGTTGGAGTTTTGTGTCCTGGCAACATCTAAGGTCATGTCAGGACTGTGCACACTCATGGTGACTGTAAAGTGCTGCCCCACTGGGAGACCAGTCCGCCAGCACCATGACCTTAAATCCCACTCGGTCACATTATTCTGACACTGAGCCAACCAGTCCTTAATGCCGAGCACCAGGCTAGGAAGTGATAAGTATCAATTGTGTACGTCATTAGTTTGACTCGACCGGGAATTGAACTCCGGACCTACCGCACGGGAGGCCTGCGCTCTACCGATTCGGCTACCGCGTCCGGTGCGCGAAATATATACAAGATTTTAACCCCTATCCACATTAGGGGTGAATGACCACCCTGCTTAAATCCGAACAAAACTGTTTCAGTAGGAATCAACTGTTGAGGTGGTAGTTCCAGTGTGCAGCGTGGACCTGTATTGGCTTAAAGTTGAGAAATTGAAAGAATGAAAAAAAAAAAACAATATCTTTTCGGGAGGTCGGGATGTAATATCTTGAGAACTAGGTGGTCTGAGCCCCAAGCATCACTAGTCTCCCCAGGTGTGGTCTGACAACTGTCTGTCAGTTCCCACCTGGCTTTACTCTCAATACTCTCATAAAGAAGAAAGGAAGACAAGTCATGCAAGATTGACAGTGAAGAAGTTGTGCTTTATTGGCATCAACTCCTGTTCATCTACTGGTGACCTATCACCCTCACTCCTTACCAACTGCCCACACAGATCCACATGACTCTTGCTTGTGTATATCAGGATCAGTGCCTACAGCCCATTGAACATGAGTCCAATGGTTGTTGCACACGGCTCAGTGTCTTTGGAATAGCTGTTGCTCGTTTGGGTGTAGAAAGTGGAGTCCCAGAGAAGAGTGTCTAGAGTGGGGTCTGTGTGTCAGGTATAAGGTATGCAGGGACTGGGCTCATACAGCCAGCCAATCAGACACCCTCCACAGGCTGGGTGGGCGACAGCCTAAGAGGGGGCAGCTGCCATCCAACCCCCAATTGTAGGTGGTGTCCATAATGTATGCAGGATGGCTGGGTGTGCTTGCTCATCGGCCCTGTGGTAACAGGTAGTTGCAGACAGTTACAATAAACATATATTACAAATGCCCTTCCCCTCCACTTGCATTCTTTCTGGTGCATGGAGGGGACATTTCAATAATCATTAACTGTCTCTTAAATATGAACATCACAATCTCGGTCGCTATGTGTTATCACATTTCCACATAGGCGCTTATGTCACACCGTGACTGGGCACCCATTGCTTTCCTGTAAAATGAGAGACAAATAAGTGTTCACACTTCCAGTCTACCAATCGCTATATTGCTATATAATCCTAGTCCCCACTCCGTCACCCTAGAATAGTAATTAATGCTCTTTGCCAATATATAAATCCGAAACGAAAATCTGTATATTTTTACAGGGAGTTAGATTCCCGGTCGAGTCAAACCAATGACTTACAAAATTTATATCTGTCACTTCCTAGCCTGGTGCTCGGCATTATCAGGATATGGCAAGGACTGGTTATCTCATTATCAGAATAATATGACTGAGTGGGATATCAGGACATGCCACCAGCACCCTGGGCTCACAATGGGGCAGTACTATAAAGTCATCATGAGTGCGCACTGTCACAAGTCGGTACCCATTCTGATAGGACCTCACATACTGCTAGGACTTAAAGTTGCACGGTCCGATGGCACTTGAATTTTTGTCTTATTTTTGAGATAAATATATCAAATTGATCGTTACAAGCTACTAATCATTAGTCCGGAGTGATTTTGATTAAAGATGAAATTAGTTTTGAAGTAATATGAGCTGAAAGAACCAAAAAATAATTTCGACAAGCTTGCCAAAAAGTCCTGTGGCTATGACCCAGATGGTCATCTCGTACTGACCACGAGATGTGAGATGACCTGGAACCTTACAGACTGTAGGTAGGTAATTTCTGTTTGGGGTCGCGCACATTCTGTGAAAGGATTAGTGCCATAGGCCCATGTCACTATGGTTTTTAATACAAAATATAATGTGTGTCTGTTGTCGGCTTGTGTCTGTCTATGTATGTCTGTATGTATCGTGCTGTGGTTGTATATCTGTGTGTGTCTATCTGTGTGTTTCTGCGTATGTGTGGGTGTGTATGTGTCTGTACTGTCTCTGTGCATGTGTGCATTGTGTGTGTATGTATGTATGTGGTATGTATGTGTGTGGTATGCCCTCTGTCTGTGTGGTGTCTGTCTATGTGTCCTCTGTCTGTGTAGTGTTGTCTCTCTCTGCAAAACCTCAGGTCGGGTGTATGTGTGTCTGTATGTGGTCGTGTGTGTGCATGTCTGTGTGTTTCTGTGTCTGGTGTGCTGTCTATGCATGTCTGTCGGTCGTCTATCTATGTGTGTCTGTCTGTGTGTGGTCTGTGTGTATATGTATGTATGGTAATGTCTGTGTATGTCTGTCTGTGTGTATGTATGTGTGTGTCTGCCTCTGTCTGTGTGCATCTGTATATGTGTCTCTGTCTGTGTGTCTGTCTCTCTCTCTCTGCAAAAGTCAGGTCCGGGTTGTATGTGTGTCTGTGTATGTCGGGTGTGTGCATGTATGTGTTTCTGTGTCTGTGTGTGTGCTGTCTGTGCATGTCTGTCTGTGTGTTGTCTATCTATGTGTGTCTGTCTGTGTCTGTGTGTATATATATATGTGTGTATGTCTGTCTGTATGTCTGTGTGTGTATGGGTGTCTGTCTGTGTATGTCCTGCATGTGTGTGTATGTATATGTGAGATGTGTATGTATGTGTGTGTCTGCCTCTGTCTGTGTGTGGCTGTCTATGTGTCCTCTGTCTGTGTGTGTGTGTCTCTCTCTCTCTCTGCAACGTCAGGTCGGGTGGTATGTGTGTCTGTGTATGCCGGGTGTGTGCATGACTGTGTGTTTCTGTGTGTCTGGTGGTGCTGTCTGTGCATGTTTGTCTGTGTGTTGCACTATCTATGTGTGTCTGTCTGTGTGTCTGTGTGTATATGTATGTGTGGTAATGTCTTTGTGATGTATGTGTGTGTATATTATGTGTGTGTCTGTATGTGTGTCTGTGTGTATATGTATGTGTGCATATGGTCTGTGTGTATGTGTGTGTCTGTCTTGTGTCGTGTGTGTCTGTCTGTGTTGTGTGGCTTCTCTCTCTGCAAAGTCAGGTTGGGTGTATGTGTGTCTGTATGTTGGGTGTGTGAATGTCTGTGTGTTTCTGTGTATGTGTGTGTTGTCTGTGCATGTCTGGTCTGTGTGTGCCTATCTATGGGTACTGTCTGTGTGTGTATGTATGTCTGTGTGTGTATGTTCTGTGTATGTCTGTGTGTATGTCTGTCCTTGTAAGAGTCAGGTCAGGAAAACACACAGACACATACACACACAGACACATCCACCTCATATCCCCTTCCCCTCTATGGCCCTGCCACAGTAGGCCTACTTGGTTGGGGGGAGGCTAATGAGGTCCACGAGATTGGCCTAAATTGGTTAATGGCCTCCCTGCATAATGGCTGTTTCAAAACTGAGTGTTTCAAAGGGGGTGAGGTTATAAAGTCACTGGTTATGCTGTATATACTGTCCCAAATCATTAGCTAATGCACCAATATCTAAGTTGGATATATAGGATCAAATGTAAGTAGTTGTCTTAATTTTGACAAAATTATATTTCATCGGACCATGCAACTTTAAGATCCCATGTCACCGATGAGTCCGGATGTGGACTTCTCTGTCTGCAAGTCGCGCCTCTTTCTCTTAGCCGGCATCCCAGTGAAACGCCATCACTTGCTATCCGGACCGCACTTCGTCCACACCTCTCTATCTCCTCTTTGCTGGCCATGCTCCTCCTTGATATTGTCTGAAAAGACTTCCAGGAGGGGGAAGCCCACCAGCATTTCACTTTCTACTCTTACTCTGTCCGTGTCTTTGGCTCGCCAGCTGGTCACCATAGAGCAAATAGACATGGTCCTTTGACTCAACTCTCCTCATTTCTCTTTCCTATACTCTACCCTTTTTTTCTCTTCTCCCAGGCTTACTTCTCCCCCTGATCAAGGGAGTTGTTCACGTGGGTGGGGCCCTTTACCTCGTTTCTCTCGCTTTGTTCTTGTTGCTGGAACCGCTGGACCCACCTTACCCGTTCCTTCCTCCTAAACCCTTGCTGCTCTCTGCTAGATACAAGTGCTGTGCTACCGCTGGACCGGAGTGATTCGGGGCCGCCCAAACGACTCGTCGTTTAATTGTTGTAAAGACATCCCCCAGCTTCTACAACCATCTCACCAAAAGATTAATCTTCAACCGAAGATTGGACCGATTTATTGGTGCCTCTCTATATTGATGCAGTTCTGTAGCCGGTAACCATCGTAAGGTTACAAACACCCCAGAAGTCAAGTCAAGAACGCCATCTGTCATCCCGGGGGCACTCGATAACCAATTACCACCTAACCACCCATCCCTCAAACACCCAACCACCCTCCCAACCACCCTCGCCGTCTGCTGGTGATGACTGGAATTGACAGAATAATTCCGGCAAGTAGCCCCCGACCCCAACGGCCCTCTACATCATTCATTGTTCACTCTCGTATATGCCTCACCTATAATAACAGCACCGTTTATACAGCAACCGGCCATCTTACTTTACTAATATGTCCTACCTAGGTACCTGCAGAGCTACCGAGGAGCGGGACGTAGTACAGGCGGTAGAGTGTCCATCTGTGAAGGTGTCGGTCATCTTATCGATCCTGCTCAGTGGACCCATTTGCAGTTTAGGCTATTTTCCGTTCCAACCAGTGGTCCACAACTGGTTCATCAAAGGCTGTTGCAAATGTTGTTCTGTCTGTGGGAAAGTGCATATAAAAGACCCCTCGCTGCTTATCGGAAAGAGTAGCCGATGTGGCGGCAATGGATTTCCTCTAAAGAAATATGTCAGAATGACCATATGTTTGACGTCCAATAGCCGATGATACGAAAATCAATGCGCTCTAGAGGCGTCATTAAATAAAACAAGTTTTATTTTATTGCAGAGCTACCTATCTACAACCTTAATGTACATGGCCAGAAGACCAATGCCTCGGCACTGAAGACAATATATATGTTTGTAGGAAATTTACTTTCTGGCAACAACTAAGGTCATATCAGGACGGGTATCAACTTGTGACAGTGTGCACGACTTTATAGTACTGTCCCACTGGGAAATCATGCTGCTAGCACCATGACCCCATATCCCACTCAGTCACATTATCCTGACACTGAGCCAACCAGTCCTTGCCCTATTCTAATAATGCCAAGCACCAGCCTAGGAAGTGACAAGTATCCATTTAGTATTATCCTGACACTGAGCTAACCAGTCCTTAATGCCGAGCGCCAAGCCAGGAAGCGACAAGTATAAATTTTGACTCAACTGGAATCTAACCACTGACTTTCCGCAAGGGAAGCCTGCGCTCTACCGATTGACACCCTCTCTCTCCGTCAGCCATATTGACACTATCCCAGATCCTATATGAACCGCTTGAACCCCCTTCTCATTCTCAGCCTTCATCGCCAGCTCTGTGTTCGTAATGCAACGAACGCTGCGCGTCTGTTTGTCGTCTGCTCTATCGTGTACATTTCCCGCCATAATCACTCGCTCATGATATCGCGTCGATCTCTAGAACAACTTTGTCTTTTTTTTAAACCGAAATTAGGCGAAATTGCAGGTGGTAGATTAGATATGCGATATGGGGGTGGGTGGGTCTGCTTTGGGTATAATTAGACAACCGCAGTGTAAGCTGGCACTGCAATTTACGAACACATCACGTGCATTAGAGACCTTACGTTTCCTCCTGAGTCTAGGAGGACGCAGGGGAGGGGGCGACTACAAATCTCCACCCCCTGGGGTGGGGTGGGGGTGGGGGGGGGGGGGGGTGAACTCCACCAATGCGTCAGTCAGGACGAAATCAGAAACATGTATTCCCCTCCGAGCATTTATACTTGCATAATGCGTTATACATCACGCACACACATATATATATATATATATATATATATATATATATATATATCATATACAGATCACAATTTATAATAATCTGAGTATAATATAATAATCCTAAAAGCCGCCTATCCCCCTTTATATGTGCATAACACATTATACTTGATATATATATATGATGTATAAGCATTTTGCGAGTATAAAGGCACGGAAGGGAGTTATTATTATTACTATTCTATTCACCACTATTCATTGTGTCATGTGGCGCTTAATATTCCCTATGCCAGAGAATAAATCATCTCAACTCACTTCTTCCTCTCCTTCCTTCTTTGTACTGTAGTCGGTATATATATATATATATATATATATATGTGTGTGTGTGTGGGTTGGTGGGTGGGGAAGAATCTTGCAAATACATATGGCTTATGCAAGTCGCACAGTGCATATCGCATGTGGCATGTGGCATATCGGATGCCGCGCCGCGCGTTAATGGAACCTCGGCTTTATGCCATGTCATCATGGTTGCTCTGTTCTGAGTTACTGCCCTGCTGTTCCGAACCGCTACTATTCTGTGATGAATCACTGCCATGTCGCTGTACAAGTCCATTTTACCTGTGGTCATTGTTCAGTTCAGCTTGGCATGCGTAGCAGACAATATGTGAAACTTTTTTAAAGTATTTTTTTTACGTCGTCATCATCATTTTAGAATCGATTGGTTAAAGTTGCATAGTCCGATGGTTTTGAGTTTCTCTAAAAAATTTTAGATACACATATTAGGGTGATCATTAGGTTGTCTACCTTACTTTAGTTTGAAGTAACTTTCATTTTAAGTCGCTAACTTTTGATATATTTGAAATGGAAACATGCTAAATTAATTTTGGCAAGCTTGCCAAAACACTATCACCATAGGCTTCTGCAGTAACATGTTCTATTAATTGACTCAGTATCCCCTTATATGTGATGAGAAATGTTTAATAATTGCACCAGCATCTAAGTTAGATATGTAGAATAAAATCTAGATAATTGTTTTGGTTTTGAAAATTTTATGTTTTCATCGGACTATGCAGCTTTAAGTAAAAATAGTTGTTCCTGTAGTTTATTATCAGGTATCAGGCTAGGAGTCGCCACGTGATCGGAATCAAGTGCCATTCAGGGTTGGTAGTGTCCAAAATGTTTGTTTTATTTAATGACGCCTCTAGAGCGCATTGATTTTTATCATCAGCTATTGGACATCAAACATATGGTCATTCTGACATATTACTTCGGAGGAAACCCGTTGCTGCCACATAGGCTACTCTTTCCGATAAGCAGCAAATAAAGCTGGACGTCCAATCGAACACAAATTAAACTGAAAGTTCAATTAAAACACAAATAAAGCTGGAAGTCCAATCGAGCAGGAATAAAGCTGCAAATCCAATCAAGTACAAATAAAGCCGGAAGCCCAATCGATCGAGGATAAAGAAAACCTTAACAAATAAAGCTGGAACTCCAACTACACACTTCGCTCCTATGCGCTCCTTTAAGAAACACTGGAGGAATGCTAGTAATCATGATATATTCTTTTATCTTTGCCGTTGAACTGGGTCATGCATGACAAACGTTATGCTTGAAAAGGTTGGCGTGTCTGAGTAGTTTATCACGTATTAAATGTGGCTATAGGATATCTAAGTGCTTTGTGGGGGGGGGGTGCTTTTAATAAATAGTGTAATAATCCATTATGAGCCCCACTACCACCTGGTGGCGGTCTTGACTACACTGATCCTCGTCGATACACACACACACACACACACACACCCATTGGGAGGTTACATTTGACACGACTGGGCCGCGTTCAGGGTCCGTCTCCGAGACATCTCTGCAACGATTTTTGGCTTATTTCCATTCAGGGTGCGTCTCCGAGACGTCTCCCTTTTCAGACAGGAGACAAAAAGCGCCTAGAAAATGGCCACCGTATTCAGTGGTTTCAGCCAATCGCAGCACAGCTTTTCCATTGCAAATGGCAGCCACCTATAGGGGCAGCCATTTTCAAGTCGACAATCTGCTTTTGCCGTTCAGACTAGTGTGATGTCAGGGTTTTCCCCGAGACGTCTCAGAGGCGCACCCTGAACACGGCCCAGGTCACCTCTATTTTGACCTTTGTGGAGCAAACAAGGGGACAGCCCAGTGTTTGAAGCAATTTCAGCGTTACCAGACGGGATGGGCGGATGAGTTGAGCATCTGTCTCCCGGTTTGGTAGATTGTGGGATATGAACCCTTGTCGAGTCAAACCAATGACTTACAAAATTGATACTTGTCGCTTCCTAGGTTGGCGCTCAGCAGTAATAGGATAGGGCAAGGACTAGTTAGCTCAGTGTCAGGATAATGTGACTGAGTGGGATATCGGGTCATGGTGCTGGTGACGTGATTTCCCAGTGGGCCAGCACTATAAGGTCACCATGAGTGTGCACTGTGACAAGTAGGTACACATCCTGATATGACCTTAGATGTTGCCAGGATGTAAAACTCTAACAACCAACCGTCTAGAATTTCGAGAAATTATATTTGGCGCTCCCTATACTGTCTGCCTGTACTGTAGAGGCTGCCGTAGAGCCATGTTAAAGTTGCATAGTCCGATGAAGCATCAAATTTTCAAAAGCAAAGAAATTATCTAGATTTTATTCTACATATGCACTATTAAGGATTTCTTGCCACATAGAAGGGAATACTGGGTCAATTTAATAGAACCGGTTACTGCAGAAGCCTATGGTGACTTCAAATATCTCTAAAGTTAGGCACTTAAGATAAAAGTTGCTTCAAACTAAAGTAAGGTAGATTATAACAATCAATGTAATATATTTATCTCAGAAAAATTACAGAAACTCAAAACCATCGGACTATGCAACTTTAAAGTTGCATATTCCGATGCTTTTGAGTTTCTGCCATTTTATGAGATAAATACATCATGCTGATCATTGTAATCTACTTTACGTTAGTTTGAAGTAAATTTGATTATAAATGGGTAACTTTGGAGATATTCTATGTCAAAACATGCCAAATTAATTTTGGCAAGCATGCCAAAACTTAGACACCGTGGACTTTAGTAGTAACAGGTTCTATTAAATTGACTTATTATACGACCTTCTATGCAGCAACAAATGCGTAATAAGTGCACCAGCATCTAAGTTGAAATACAGAATCAAATCTCGATAAGTACTTTGACTTTGATAATTTGAGGGAGCGGGATGTAATTCAGGCGGTAGAGTGTCCACCTGTGAAGGTGTGGGTCGATCGATCCTGCTCAGTGGACCTATTTGTAGTTTATGCTATTTTCTGTTCCAACCAGTGGTCTACAACTGGTTCATCAAAGGCTGTAGTGTGTGCTCTTCTGTCTGTGGGAAAGTGCATATAAAAGACCCATTGCTGCTTATCGGAAAGAGTAGCCTATATGGTGGCAGTGGGTTTCCTCCAAAGAAATATATGAGAATGACCATATGTTTGATGTCCAATAGCCAATGATTAAAATCAATGTGCTCTACAGGTGTTGTTAAATAAAACAAGCTTTTCTTTTTTTGACAATTGGATGTTTCCATCGAACTATGCAACTTTAACTATCACTATCAGTCCCGGGCTATATGAGCACATATAACATGGTCAATGATGCAGCACTCTGATGGACATCCACTCCCAGGTGACTAAGCAATAATACATTTATATAGGGAGCTATGAATAGCAACTCATCCTTTAGTGCCCAAACACACTGGTACATACGGACCAGACGGGATGGCCGAATGAGTTAGAGCGTCCGTCTCCCTTGCTGGTAGATCGTGGGGTCGTGCATTCGAACCCTGGTCGAGTCAAACCAATGACTTAAAAATTGATACTTGTCGCTTCCTACCCAGGCACTCGGCATTATTAGGACAGGGCAAGGACTGGTGTGCTCAGTGTCAGGATAATGTTACTGAGTGGGATACCAGGTCATGGTGCTGGCGGCCTGGTTTCCCAGTGGGACAGCACTATAAAGTTGCCATGAGTGTGCACTGTCACAAGTCGGTACCTGTCCTGATATGACCTTAGATGTTGCTAGGACGTAAAACAACAACAAACAACACTGGTTCATACAGAAATGCTGGCCTAGGCTTTCTAATGGCATGTTACATATCTTTTTTGTTTACACACACAGTAGGTACTCCAAACTGATGTTTTCTTTTCATGAAGCTAATTTGTAAATGGTACAGTTAGAAAGATCTTATCATTCTGATTACAAATATATAGTAATAAAAGTAAGTCGATCCATTAGTCCCTGAGATATGAATTCTTTAATCTTTAAATTTTGCCCTTAATTTTACGCACATTTTTCATGATTCTGCAAATGCTTAATTCTTGATGTTTGAGGCTGCCTGCTGAAGGAAAATTACATTTTAATCACATCATTATTAAATAACTTATTACTTCTAGTATGAATTCTAATCTCAATTTTGTTCAGACCTTACAAATAAATATTTGTTGATCAATTTCACATCAAACATGGCAAACTATGTGATTTTCACAAACCTTTCTTTATAAATTCGTTTAACAATTAATATTTCTGGTTTTATTTGAGATATTGACTTGATTTTTATACCAAAATGATCAGATTGCAAATCCATTGTCTTTAAGCTATATCGACATGTACAACAAATCTAAATAATTTGCTTACTCTAATTAGTACACCCTTCCTATGATTTAGTCGAAACCGCTGAGAAAGAGTGCTTAATGGTGGTTAACGAACCACACAGTTCTGTAGAGATATTTCTTTTCTTTGTGATATAACTTTTTTCATGAAAAATATTTGGTAAAATCAGGTTTTATGATCATTCCAAAGTTTTCAAACCTCCATTTTAACTAATTTTCCCACCAGAATTCAACCGTAATGAATACGAAACTAACGCTAGTGATATCTACTTTACTGTGAAAGTAGTTATTTTTTTAGCTCTGACGCACTCACTCACAGCACACAACATTCAAAGAGGGGTTATGTGCTGAGAGCAATTCTCCTTTATTTCTAGTGGCCAGTCGACATCAACAACCAGTCCTTTGTTGCTTGCCGCTGAGACTCCATCCTTTATAGTTTCCACCTTTCTCTCCACTTTCAGATGAGGAGCTGGAGTCGTTCATTGTGGAGATCATCGATGCCAATAACCGCGGTGTGTCTGCCGTGGGCAATGTCAGCTCGGAACCCAACTGGAGCATAGGCCAGTCCATGTTCTTTGCTGCCACCATTCTAACCACAATAGGTAACGTATCATTCATGTCCTCTTAACTCACAATAATTGCATGGGAAAACGCCAATGTCATATTTTTAAGATAATTTTTTTTATTGAAGATACTGCCTATGATGGATAAGTCTGAACAGTCTTGTTTTCGCCATTAGACAGTTGGTTGAGAGAAAGCCCAAGCATAAACTTTTACTGACCCAAGGGATTTTTTTACCTCCCACACCACATAGACATGGTAATTGGTATGAGAGCAAGTGGCCTTTGATGACACTGTGAGTTATACACAACGGTGGAATTCCAAATTGGCAGAGATGATGGCATGGGGAATCGAACCACCGACCTTCACATTACGAGTCTGACCTAGAAAAAAGTCAGGTACTCTAACCACTCCACCGCTCCACCACTCCACCACTGAGTACACTACAATTCATGGCTTTAAAGTAGCATAGTCCGATGGTTTTGAGTTTATTCCATTTTTCAGAGATAAATATATTAAATGGATAATTATAACCTACCTTACTTTAGTTTAACTCTGACAACCATACAAAATTGATACTTGTCGCTTCTTAGCCAAGTGCTCGATATTATTAGGATAGGGCAAGGACTAGTTGGCTCAGTGTCAGGATAATGTGACTGAGTGGGATATCAGGTCATGGTGCTGGCAGCCTGGTGTCCAAGTGGGGGAAGCACTATAAAGTGACCATAATTGCTCACTGTCACAAGTTGGTAACCATTCTGATATGACCTTAGATGGTTGGTTGGTTGTTGGAGTTTTATGTCCTGGCAACATCTAAGGTCATATTATCAGAATGGGTACCGACTTGTGACAGTACACATTCATGGCGACTTTATAGTGCTGCCCGACTGGGAAATCAGACCACCGGCCCCATGACCTGATATCCCACTCAGTCATATTTTCTTGACACTGAACTAACAAGTCCTTGCCCTGTCCTATTACTGCCAAACTCCAGGCTAGGATTCTACAAATACCAATTATATAAGTCATTGGTTTGACTCGACCGGGAACCGAACTCCCGATCTCCCACACGTGACACCCGCGCTCTAACCGATTCGGCCACCGCACCATGCCCCGGTTATGACCTTAGATGTTGCCAGGACGTAAAACCCCACCAACCAACCTAATCCATTGCGCAGGTTATGGTCACGTGACGCCGCTCTCGGAGGGCGGGAAGATCTTCGCTATCGTGTACGCGCTCATTGGGATCCCGCTCACCCTCATTATGTTCACGGCCGTGGTGGAGCGCCTCATGCTCCTCACCTCGAAGCAGCTCAAGATGCTCAATGCTCGACTGAGCCACCTTTACAAGCCCTTCAACATCCGCATGGTGAGTGAACCCCCTCCTCCTCCTTCTCTCATCTGGTGGCATACTTAGTCCAGAGCCCTTATGCCCCGGTCACATACACGTTGTAGTTGAACGTAATTGAACGTACTGGCATCTGTACTTGTCCATGATGTTAACTTGGTAATAACGTGGGTGAGCCGTGATATCCGATTTAATTTTGGACATGGTCAAAAGAACGCTACGTTAGAGGCTGAATTTGTATCCATGATGCTAACATACTCTAGCATGCTCTAGCGTACTCTAGCATACTTGGACGAAGCCCTGGTTACATAGCCGTTAGTGGAGGTAGGTGAATGTAGTGGAGGCTAACTTAGTTGAACGTAGTGGAGGCCAACTTAGTCTAACTTAGTTGAACGTGTTATGTCAGCTGTACATAATGTATATGTTAAGCATACGTCGATTTACGTTAGACGTACTTTAGACAAACATTGTTCACTACATTGAGGCAGTGGAAATATACAGTCCACGTACTGACAACATACGTTTAATGTACGTCTAACATATGTTTTGCATTTCTCCACCATGTCTTGACATATGTAATGTATGAGGCGTAGTTCTGGCGATCGAATAACGTATATAAAGTTCACCGGCGTTCTGCGAACGTACCGTGAGCATAATTCGAGCGTTTTTCACCGGGAGGCACGTTAGCCATACGTTGGTCATATTTTGGCCATATGCTATGTATACGGTATGTATACGTCTAACTTTGCCCCCCGCTCGAAAAGTTAGATGCATCGCGACGTAAAAAAGTGATTGGCCACGCGCTTGCGAGATGCATTGTAATGTGACAGAGCCATAACACCTATGTGACTGGGCTTTTAGGGTGAATTAGTGTGCAGATGTGTCTACAAGCATGACATTTTGTAAAGTCTACGGCTCGAATCTGTGGTTGTGTAGGCAGGCTATAGTGAAATCAATACAGGCAAAGAGAAAGGAAGAGTACAAAGTGTGAAAGAAGAGAGAGAGTCAAGCCCTCTGGTTTATTATTTATATGGTACATGGATCCAGTATAGTATATCACCCCGCCCCATTCTCCCAATGAGAAACAAGCATTTCTAGCTCCACCAATGAGAAATAAGCATTCCTGGTCCCCATGGTTACAGTGATCTGCCCACCACCACCAAGCTGTGTGGCTCCCCTCATCACCACCTGCCTTGAGCTGAGTGTGGCGATCCTGACTAGCAGAGGGGGGAGGGGGTAGTGTGTAGGGCTCTGAGTGCCCTTACCCACTATCTTACTAGCACCACAATGTCTATTTACCTATCAATCAAGCACCACCAGCAACTACATAAACACATTTATGCACCTGGCAATGTATACCTGTTTCACAATAGAACATTTGTATTCCCCCCACCAATGCTTCATTATCGGAATATTTTACAATTTCGCACAAATGTTTGTTTTGTTTGTTTGTTGGGGTTTACGTCCTAGCAACATCTAAGGTCATTTTAGGATGGGTACTGACTTGTGACCATTCCCACTCATGGTGACTTTATAGTGCTGCCCCACTGGGAGACAAGGCCACCAGCACCATGACCTGATATCCCGCTCAGTCACATTATCCTGACACTGAGCCAACCAGTCCTTGCCCGATCCTAATAATGCTGAGCCCCTGGCTAGGAAACGGCAA
The DNA here is from genome assembly GCA_030323885.1 of Branchipolynoe longqiensis. NCBI lineage: Eukaryota > Metazoa > Annelida > Polychaeta > Phyllodocida > Polynoidae > Branchipolynoe > Branchipolynoe longqiensis. The sequence goes on from CM059186.1 coordinate 97,873,995, forward strand.
GTATAAATTTTCGGATCCACAAGATTCAGATCCCTCAATCTCCCAAACGTATGGTAGGTGTGCCCTCCTTTTCTCCTCTGGTGGCATACTCAGTCCAGAGCCCTTAGGACGAATTATTATCCATCATAGGCGTACAAGCATGACATTTGGCACAGATGTTTGTTTTGTTTGTTTGTTGGGGTTTTACGTCCTGACAACATCTAAGGTCATACCGTCCTGATATGACCTTAGATGTTGCAAGGAGGTAAACCTCCAACAAACAACCATCTGAGGTCATATCAAGACGGGGACACAGATGTAGGCCAGAACAAACTAAATTCATTTTTTGGAGGGCGTCAAATTCGGCGCTCATTGGGAGCCGCCATATTGGGAAAATCCAAAATGGCTGCCAGTCGCTGTTTGATTTTGTCATAACTTTATACCCGAAAGTCATAGGATCGTGAGTGAAGGCTCTTTTCATATTGTCGTGTGGTGCACTAAATGCTGGATGACAGTTCTATGATACAAAAGACTCCATATGCACGTATTTGTCAGCGTAATGTCTTTCTTATATTGGAGGAGCGAGAACTCTACAAAAAGTACAATTTCAGGGTATCGGTACTATAGTTTATAAATATAAGACTGAAGATTCCATATTGACTTATGATACAATGTAATGTCTCAAATGCTGGCTGTGGGTTTTGGAGAGGGGATACTACTGAATATTACTGGATATTAATTTCTGTGTATTCATTCCTGTTGAGTATTCACTGCTGAATATTCAATTCTGAATATTCAATTCTGACTATTCACTATTGAATATTCCCGCTGAATATTAATTTCTGACTTCATCGCAGAATATTCCCTGCTGAATATTCCCTTCTGAATATTCACTACTGAATATCACCACCGAATATTAATTTCTGACTATTCATCGCTGAACATTCCCTACTGAATATCACCACCGAATATTACTTTCTGACTATTCATCGCTGAATATTCCCTACTGAATATCACCACCGAATAGAGTACAACCCCGTTAAACCAAGCTCGGTTAAACCAAACGATCGGTTAATCCACACTTTTTTCGGCGGTCCGGCAAAATGCTACTATTTATCATATAAAAAAAGGTTGGTTAAACCAATGTCAGTTAATCCAAAGTTTCGGTTAATCCAAACAAAATTGTCGGGCCCCAGGTCACTTCCGGTACGGTTAAACCAAACTTTCATGTGGTTTTAAGATCATCTGAGACTTTTTTTTATGATAAATGGTAGTATTTTCCTGGGTCGCCGAAAAAGTTTGGATTAATCGATCGTTTGGTTTAGCCAAAATTAGTTTAATGGGGTTAAACTGTATATACATAAAAAAAAGTATAATCTAAGTGTCCACATACATTGTATGTTACATTCATAATGCCCCCACGTTTTTGCCAAAGCCAAGTCAAAGTCAAAGCTCGGTTAAACCAATGATCGGTTACACCAAACCCATTTCTAGGGTCCCTTCAAGTTTGATTTAACGGGGTTATACTGTATTAATTTCCGAGTGCCCACTGCCGCTTTGTGGTGTGCTTCATTCAAATCGACGCCTAGTGTCGTCTGCTCATGCGCCGCGCTGTCTCCCGCAGCTGCACCTCTCGATCGTGCTGAGCGTGCTGCTTGTGTTCACCTTCCTCATCCCGGCTGCCGTGTTCATGGTGATCGAGAAGGACTGGAACTACCTGGACGCCTTCTACTACTGCTTTATTTCGATGACTACCATCGGCCTCGGCGACTATATCCCCGGGGACAAGCCAGACCAGCCGCAACGCGCCATCTACAAGATCGCCACCACCAGTCAGTTCACTCGGCTTATTTAATTATTGTTGTTATTGATATTATTATTGATATTGTCATGGGGGTGATGAAAATGGGAAATATTGGGCCTAGAGCGAGACTCGAACCCACATCTCTTTGCATTCCGGGCCAGTGTGCTAACCATTACACCACCTAGGCTCCCTGATCTCAACACACTACCCATGCCTACCTGTCTATACGGCTCCTTTCCTGAGAGGTCAGTGCAGACCACTACAATATTATTATTGTTTTTATTATTGGTGTTATTGTTATTATTGTTGTTATTATTATCAGTATATTTAAAATATTAGTATTATTAGTACCGCCCCCCCCCCGCCAAGAGGGATGCTACTGACTAACATGTGTATTGAAAATGAAATCAGTAAACGGAAACGGAAACAGCCGTATGGAGGCCGCCATTTGTATACTTATGTTGAATCACATGATGACAGCGATTGGTTAATAATATACTTGTGCTGATATATAAATAAATAAATAATTAAGCGAGCGTTTAGCGGGGGGTCGGTCATAAGCATTGTTTATTCATATTCATATTCATATTCATATTAATATATTAGTATTATTGTTGTTATTATTATTAATATTATCACTATCATTGTCATTATTATTATGGTCATCATCATCACCATTATCATTACCACATACCTGTCAACATTTGAAAATTGTCATAGGGGAGACTATGCATGAAATCAGTTTTTATGCCATTCGTATATGTAAAGATTTTTGTATCAATACCCACATTTTATTGCACCATAAAACATGACAATTTAATTAAAAGTTATAAAGAACTGCATAATCTCATGTATCACTTACCAAATAAATGAAACAAATAAAATAGATAGATATATTTTTTCTAAAAGCAGGAGATTGGGCTTAAATTGAATACCTGATCGGGATGTCGGGAGAGGTACTTAAAATCGGGAGGCTCCTGCCCAAATCGGGAGACTTTACGGGTATGTTATTATTTAATATATAAGTTACACACTTGTGCACCTAATGAGTATTTAGTGCTACATTTTAATCAAGTCAATTTAATAGAACGTGTTACTGCTGAAGTCTATGGGGTCAGAGTTTTGACACGCATGCCAACAATAATTTGTCAACCTTACACTTAAAATATCTCCTGAGTTATAGGCCTGTCACACTACGACGTAATGAGCTAACGTGAGCCAACGTAGGTGAATTTTGGTCATTACGTTGAGGTACGGCAGGTTATGTCATGCATACATTAGGCAGACATCGAGTTATGTCGAGATACGTCAGGTTACGTCGAGTTACGCCAGCAAGGTTTTGGACATGTCCAAAACTTTCGACGTAACTCAACGTAAGACAATTTGTGGCTTGTACATTAGCATACGCTATGTATACATTAGACATACATTGAGTACGCTAGACATACGTTACACATACGTAATAGATACGTTGAACTACGTCATGCGTAATTAAAGCCGGCAGAAACGTACAGTCCATGTATTGACAACGTACTGAAAACGTATGCATAATGTACGTCTAATGTACGTTTGCCGTTTCTGCACCGTGTTTTGATGTATTTAACATATAAATGCGTACTTCTGGCAATCGAATAAAGTATATAACATTCACTGGCATTCTGCAAGCGTTCCGTGAGTGTTTTTTTAATGTTCTCATGGGTAATGGCCCTGTCACACTACGACGTGACAACGTCAGCGTAGGCAGAACGTGAAAATAAGTATTTTACGTCGAAGTTATCGGCGTAATATGCGGGCTAGCCTAACTGAAACGTTGGTCAAACGTCGGTGTAGCATCGTGACGTTAGCTGTAACGTGACAACGTTAGGCGGGAGGGTTAATTGGCGACCTGACCGGGCGTTAGTTTAACGTGACCGTAAAGTCGACGTAACGCGCGCGACGTGGACGTAACGTGACCGTAACGTGACCATAACGTGACCGTAACGTGACCGTAACGTGACCGTAACGTGCAAAACACCCGTCGCAGGGTAAATGTCTGGGTATATAGGCTGGTGTGTTGGTGGCTACTCACAAGACGTTCAGAACACGTTCTATTCACGTTCGGATCACGTTAGTCACGTTATCAAAATGCTACGCGATCGTCAATGACGTGAACTACGTGACGACACGTTCGCAACACGTTATAACGACGTTATCGACCCGTTAGCGTTTCGCTCGCCCGACGGTCCGTTACGTCCGACCCCCGTTAATTGAACGCTGCCCACCCGTTCCTCCCAACCGGGCCGTCGCTCTGACGTGACATAACGTGACTCTAACGTCATTGACGCTGCTATAACGATAGCGGAACGTTTACCTAACGTCATTGTCACGTCATCCCGACGTAGCGGATTCACGTCGAGATACGTCGAAAGTTTTGAACATGTCCAAAACCTCGACGTAACTCGACGTAAGACACCGTAATGTGACGTAGCTCGACGTCACTCTAACGTCATTATGACGTCATCATAACGTAATCCAACGTACATCAACGTAATGACAAAATATCACCACGTTAGGCTCACGTTGGCTCATTACGTCGTAGTGTGACAGGGGTATTACCACTACGTTGGATCGACGTTTCGCATACGTCCACTACGTTGCACTGACGTCCAACTTGGCCCTGAAACGCAAAGAATTTCAACATATTTCGACATAAATAAGTGATTTCTACTTTTCCCACTCGCTGGCCTGTTACACCATAGTGTGAAAGGGCCATAAGTAATTTTAAATCAAATTAAATTACTTCAAACTAACATCCGGTAGATTATAATGATCAATATGGTTAGAGTTTTGACAAGCATGCCAAATTAAATTTTTAATGCTTACACTTCAAATATCTCCCAAGTTGAGTAATTTTGTCTTCCTTTCCTGAAGATTTATACTGCCCATCATGGATAAGTCTGAATAGTCTTATTTTCAGGATTAGACAGTTGGTCGATAGAAAGACTGAGTCTACACTTTTACTGACCCAAGGGATTTTTAACCTCCCACACCACATAGACATGGTATGAGAGCAACTAGCCTTTGATGACGCTCTAAGTTATTCACAGTGATGGAAATCCAAAGTGGTAGGGTGATGGCATGGGGAATCGAACCACAGACCTTCAGATTAGGAGTCTGACCGAAAAGAAATTAAGACACTCTAACCACTCCGCCACAGCAAACACCATTTCATATTAAAGTTACTTAAAACTTAAGATTAGATTATGATCAACCTAATTTATTGATCTCAGAAAATGACAGAAATTGAAAACCATCGGACTAGGCAAATTTAATTAATTAATATATTTGTGTGTGTGTTTCAGTTTACCTGTTCATGGGGCTGATCAGCATGATGTTGGTGCTGGCCAACATTTACGACATCCCCGAGCTCAACATCGGCTTCCACTTCTACATGAAGAGTGATGAGGACGACTCGGAGCGAGTGCACCTACGGTCAGCCAGCGACGACGGCATCAAGTACTCCAAGCAGGTGTGTGTCTTCCTTTCTTTTCTTGAAGATTTATGCTGCCTATCATTGATACGTCTGAATTGACTAGTTTTCACCATTAGATAGTGGGTCGATAGAAAACCCAAGCCTACACTTTTACCGACTCAACAGATTTTTAACCTCCCACACCACATAGACATGGTATGACTATGAGAGCAACTGGCCTTTGATGACACTGTAAGTTATACACAGCGGTGGAAATCCAAATTGGCAGAGCTGATGGCATGGGGAATCAAACCACCAACCTTCAGATTAGGAGTCCGACCTAGAAAAAAGTCAGACACTCTAACCACCCCGCCACAGAGAACACCTACATGTACCCACATAGCAAATCTAGTGCTGCTCCACTGGTAGATAAAAAATTCACCTGTCTCTGTTCAGAGGTGAATTATAACCCTATGTAAAAGTTGGAGTAAATGTGTCTGACTGTTGGTGGTCTTAGTTTGGCATTCTTACCTTCTGTTGATTAAAACCCAATAGCTCCAATCCGATTAGGGACACCTAAGTGGAGTGAGATTGCCACAATGGAGTGTGAGTGAAAACCTAAAGTTACTCCTCAGTGTTCCCCGATGTTCCCCAGTGAGTGATGAACTATATTTAGTCATGTAGGGGAACCATATTAGGTCATGTGACAAGGGAATCCCACCCGTGTCATCATCATTCATCTATTACATTTCGAGTTTGTTTGTCATCTCAGTGGAATGCCTCGGGCAACTTTTAGATTAGATAAAAGAATCACCCGGTATTTGAAGTAGGGGTGAATGATAATGTAGTCTAAATACGGGCGAAAATTGTTTTAGTATGGAACAGGAAGTGGAATTCCTGGTTCCAGAATCCAATGACTACTTATATCAGCACAAAGTTGGTGAAATGGGAGAGAATGCACAAACAAACTAAACAAGACGGCGGTGATAAAATGCTGTCAAATTCACTTTTAAAGTTCATTAAACTACAAGTTTTATTTATATTTTGCTTCTTAAATTAAGAATGTACGTGCTCATTTCATTAACCCAACATTTCGGCACTTTTTCTAATGGGTTGTTTTTCACCCTTAAATGCAAGTACAATGTGAATCTTTTATCTACTTATATATATATATATATATATATATATATATATATATATGCGCGTATTCATATTGTATGCTGTCCGCTAACTATTGATTGATTACGACACACCCCCCCCCCCTTCCTCCTCCCCAACAAGATTGACGATGAACAGACCCACATCCGCTCAGAGGAGGAATCGCGCGTTGCCGCGACCCAGAAATAGACGAGAGACTGCCTGCCTCAGGTTGGCGACAAGTTGGATCTCCAAGGAAGCCCGGTGCATAAGGGCGGAGTTTGCCAGTGTTTGGATGCATGATGCTGCACAGCGACAACCGGCACCCAGCGCCCCAACATTCACAACGCCGGGTTCAACCTCTCATCGTCACACGTGTCGGATTGAACAGAGAGCGCCATCCTTATGTACACAGAACATGTTAATCCATTACCCCCCCCCCCCTACTTCTCCCCTCACCCCCTCTCCCTCCCTTCCTCTCCCCCTCCCTTCCTCCTCCTCTCCCCCCCTTCCTCCTTCTCCCCCCTCCCTTCCTCCTTCTCCCCCTCCCACTCTTCTTCCTCCTTCTCTCGCCTCTCTCTCCCCTGCCTCCCTTCCCCATCTCCTTCCTCCTCCCCCCTTCTCCTTCCTCCCCCCTTCTCCCTTTCTCGCATTCTTCCCCCTTTTGTTGTTGTTGGCACATTAGTTGTTTAATCAGGGGAAATTTCAATCGCGGACGATTAGTCTTCCTCATTCCACTGGTCCTTGCCCTATCCTAAAAATCCAGAGCTTCCCTCCATAACTCCCTCTCTTTCCCCCTCCCCCCTCTCCCTCCCCCCTTCCTCTCCCTCCTCCTCCCTCTTTCTTCTCCCTCTCCCCTTCCGTCCCTCTCCCTCCCCTTCCCTCTCTCCCCTCCCTCCCTCTCCCTCCTCCTCCCTCTTTCTTCTCCCTCTCCCCCTCCGTCCCTCCCTCTTTCCCCTCCCTCCCTCTCCCCTTGCCGCCTCTACCTCCCTCCTCCTCCCCCCCCCCCTCCCCTATTCCCCCTCGCCATCTCCAACCTTGTACGATGTACGTCTCTTTGGCTTGCTGGACAGATCAACATAGAACCTGGCACTAAAGTTGCATAATCCCTTTTTTTTCTCTCTTTAAATTTTTTTTATTTTTGTTAAATTTAGGGTTTCTGCCAAATTTGCTTTATATAAATATATCATCAGGTCGATCATTATAATATAATCTACTTTCCTTTAATTTAAGGTAGCTTCTGTTCTTAAAGAGCTAACTTTGGAGATATATTTAGACGTGGAAACATGGCCAATTGATGAATCTTTGGTGTGGACATCGAAATGCTGGACATGGGCTTTGTTTACTGATGTTTTAGGTTTTAGTTGTAACCAACCACGTGGTATAGGGGCACAAAACTTAAACTGCAGTACATGTTTAATGAGTGCGCCCGTATTTAAGTCGAAGGTGTAAAATAAGATCTAGGTGGGCGGGTTTTAAAAATAATTATATATATATATATTTCTTTTATTTATTTAAAAGTTATGCTTTCTTCGGACTATGCAGCTTTAACAACTCCGACAGTTATATGTAGGTTATGTAGGTGTGATAGGAGAAACACCTAGTTTGGTGAGCACTGTCAATATAGCCAATATGCTAACTGTAAAAGGCTTAGAGTGGTTTATTGTCAATCCTAGTCTTAGCTGACAGTTTACCCAATTCCCCCCCCCCCCCCCTCCTCCTCTACATCCGTTTCCTCCAGACAGGGCTATAGCTAGCGAGGTGCAATGGGGAAGTCCCCCCCCCCCACCCCCCCCCCCCCCCCCCCCAAAAAAAAACACCCCACCACACAAGGCCCCCCGCCCGCTCCCAGCACAAAGAAAAGCCACAAAAACAATACACCTGAAGTAATCTGCCTGAAATGGCTGGAAATGACTTTTCAGAGCCTCCAGATTTCCAGATTTCCTCCTGGGGGATGGTGGGGGAGGGAAGGGGGGGGGGATACCCCGAGACTCCCCTGGTGACTCGCGCCTTCGGCATTCATCTGTTCCAAGAATGTATCTGCAACCCTGAACAAATATTCCTAGCTATTGCTATGCCAGCTCATACATGTATATGTCATTGCTGTGTTGCTATATAATATTCTCATATTTATAATTTAATGTGATATCCTTCCTTTAGCAGTAAGCTCTTCTCGTTTTGTGAGAGTTGTTGGTGTCTGAGGGTAAAGATGATAGCTACCGAATGGTTGTACAGCGATATATCGGTTATCAAAAGAAAAGAACAAATCTTTGCCTTAGCTGGTGTAAGATCAGTCGTTGCTCGCACACATAATATGATATGGTAACTTGTTGTTTACAACCATGTAATATCAATTAGTTTAAATTAGTTAATGATTATATCAGCGGTATTTCAATTAGTATAAATTAGTTGATGATTATATCAGATTATGCAGCTCTAATTTGTATGGTTTGTATGGCACCAGAAATCAGAAACCGGAAACAGCTATTTCTGTGGAACTGTATACCGCAGCAATTAAATAGACAATCCTGAAGTTTAAGGCCCTTGACAATTAAATTATACGGTTCAAATGATTACACAGCGCACCAGTCACATCTGCTACTTACTACCGCACACTACGCAGCTCAATTAGGGAATAGCAACACTGACCATTAACTTACATGCTCTATTCAACCATTTTATATTTTTAATTAAACAATTTTTAAAATATTTGTTAATACCTATTTTGGGGGAATAATATCAGCATTCAACATGTAAATGAACACCCAATATAGACAGAACGGGTGTGTTAAAGAAATTCACCACTATCAATATGGCTGATTTATTTGTTGGGGTTTTGCTTCCTAGCATCAACACTCTACTACTATGGACGGGAAAGTACACCAGTTTCACATACAATGACGCCACAGCAAAGCTATTCATGTCGCAGTGTTATTTATATCTAGATAATTAACTCCATAATCATCAAAGTTCAGGACAACAGTTTCATTTTAAATGGCTAACTTTGGAGACATTTCAAGTGCAAACATGGAAATTTAAGTTTGGCGTGCACTCTGAGAGTGGCAGGATGGGCTTCAGCAGTTTCAGGTTCTATTAAATCGATCTAATCTTCCTGTCTATGCAGCAACACATGCTTAATAAGTGCATCAGTAGCTATTAAGTTAGACATGTTCGATCGAATCTAAATAAGTGTTTTGGTTTCGAAAACCAGCCATGCTCGGATCAAGCGCATTCCCAGATCCTAAATTAATTCAAAAGTGTAACTTTAAGTGGATATCTAGTTTATTTGTTATTCTGAATGGATGTCAGTTTAATGAATACTACTTAATACCAATACCAGCGTGTTGTGTATAAATAAGGTTGTGCAAATGAAACATTTATTTCTGTAATACCTTTACAATATGTTGTGATATCGCCAATTTTACTTACAAAGACTATACCTATACACGCCATCGATCTTTTCAACCTTCCCGAAAGTATTTCCACACATATATTAACTTGGCATCACTAATGCATGATATTATTATATATATCTGTTCCTCCCCAAAAAACAGAAGCACAGTGCCACCTATTCTGAAACTATTACCAACCATTGCATAGCTTCTTTGCTTGTTTTCTTCTGCTAAGAATTCCTACTGTGATACTGTCATGGAGAGATCGGCAAGTATGGGAATCGAACCTTCCGAGGAGAGCGTCCTAACCATTAGACCATCGGCGATGCAAGTAACCTACCATGTCCAGTTATGCATGAGGTACCTTAAGCTGAGATTCCAATAACACACTAGTCATGCAATTACAACATTAAATTGTTTAAATAATTGATCTCATAAGAAAACAACTAACATAGTAATAAGAATAGAACAAAAATACAATGCCAAGAGGGCCCCAAAAAAACTAACATAGGCTACTAAGCATACCAACAAACTATCTATCTCCTACTGAAATGCAGGCAATCAAATAACTTATCAGCAGCTACTGTTTGGTAAGACAACACCAACACTACAGCTGGCCAGCATTGAAAACAAGCCTGGGTACCCGGGCTTACATGCTATGGACAGTATAAATACAGCCTCAATAAAAACAAAACAAAAATTTAAAAAAAGATCTACCCTGCCCATAACGGATAAGTGTGTTAACACTTTGTTTTCACTAATGGGAAGCACTAGTCCATTTTGATTCAAATCTTTTGACACACTCCCTGCTAGAACACCATTCACTCTGGTGCCTCCATTTAACTGTGAACTTTAACCCCAGTGTTTCTGTCACCTTTCGACCACCCTTTACCTTTGGGATATTATTGCCACTCCACGGTGTCCCAAACCTATATAGCTGAGGTGCTGGCCTCATGTGATGCTAATAATAATAACAATAATAAATCAATAAAAATAAAATACTCAGAACAGTGTTTAAAGGGACAATAACATCACAAAAGCAACTTTACTTATTCACGATTATTAAGATCAAATATGACTGGTCATAATTTGCATAGCTTGAAATGACATATTTTATGAGAGTTATCCAATGTACAACCATGGTCTGAAGTTATCTCTGGTCAAGCTAATATATGTCCTCAACGATGTAGGCTACGGCATATTACATACTTGTAAAGTAGTACAAATCTGCTATCATATAAGCCGTGTTCACATGGGAAAAGTTTAAAGCGATGTAGACAAGGCGAATCATATGAATCGATTTAGATGCGCGTTCACACGGGCAGTACTTGGGCTGGAAATCGATATCAGCGCATGAGCAAGTCCAGACTAACCAGCGCCATTTTGGGTTCGTCGACGTCGGCATGAGAGAGTGTGGGTTCGACCTAGATATGTATGGACTGAATCGTATTGGTTTGGAACGGTCAAAACTTCTGCTGGGCAATGAAACCCTAAAAATAAATGATGAAAAAAATATCTGTGCACAGCTAGCAGTTTCATAGACCAAATTATATTATATAGTGTGACATGCTTAATCCGCCTCAAGTAAGTCGGTTGCGTTCACACAGGCGAGATGGGCCGACCTAAGCTAGTTCGCTTCATATAAACTACCTTGCGAGGTGGTTTATATAAAGCGAATCATATGAATCGATTCAGCCCTAATCCGCCTCAGCATCGCGTTCACACGGCAAATGTGAGGCGAACTAGTCAAGGCGCTTTATATGAGGCGGATTAAATCGCCCGTGTGAACACAGCTTTAAACTCATTGGAAGGTTCTTGGAGTACGCCTTATAACATAATGTAAATCCATCGCCCATCCCTGGCGTGACGTCACATAAGTACTAATAATAACCCGGGGTAGGCCCTACCCAGAGTCAACAGGTGTTGGGTGTAATAATCCCGACCTCTTGGTGCTGGGCAGACCAATTTAGTTCTGCTGGGTTCGCGAGCTCAAATAGCACATTCTAGGTGTTATCTTTCATTAAGATGCACCACATATTCATGTAAGGACTACATGATCAAATCATGTGGCCAGATCTTTAACTATGCATCGGTTTCACATGAAGGCATCTCTACTCCCTTCTCTATTTCACGGAACGCAACTCTACCCCTTCCTTAGCTGTTTAACAAAACAAAAAAATGAAAATAGGCAAGCCTCGCCCCATACAGGTGCTAAAGCACAACTCGTGATGAATTTCTAGTATGGACTCCTTAAATAGGTCTCAGAGACCTTAAACTACATAAATAATTATATTTTCATCATTAGACGATCATCGGTGATTATTAGACAATTGCATCTTCGTGTAAGAATAGGTAATTCATTTAAGGTGATTGAAACTTGATGACAGGTACTTGATTGAAGCAGCTAGTGCAGTGTCTGTATTAGTCATTGATGATGACACTCTAAGTCTCTATAAACACTTGATAAAGACTTACTAACACTTAGTATTAGGGCCTAAATAAGTTTAATTAATTAATCCTGCTCAACGGAGCCAGCGATCAAATGAGGATAATGTAATAAATCACATTCTTCTGAGAATGATTCAAGATATGCTAGCTGGTCTATCAGTCTGGACAAAAAATAGCAAATCATATAAATGTATAATTGACAAACTATGTTCCTCTTGTTGTCAATCACACAATCTGGGTGGATAGATTATATCTCTATATTTTCGCTCAGTAGCTATATCCTGCTCAAGCAATAAACACATGCTATTTGTTAATTCCACTCATTAAAATATCAATTAAATTGGCGAATACATCAAGTGATTGATGGTATCCAAATGATGTGTGTTAATAATGGGGTTCTACAATAATAAGTTAAATAATAGCTGGCGCTGATATAGTATTCGAACTACTCTATTTTCTACCATTATTCTGGTGCTGGCTCTAAACACTAGATGGCGCCACTCTCGGAGTTTGATTCTTAATGCGTCGTGCTGATTGATGTAATACCCCAGTCACACGAGAGCCAGCGTTCGCCGCCAACCTCCTTAGGCCCAAAAGGTCGCCAACTTCCCAGCATCCCATTCGATACATTGATTCAATTACGTGGTCGCGCCAGGGCGGCGCCAGATCGGCCCCAGATCGGCCCCAAGGCGGTGCCGGCTGTCGCCGTGTCAGGGCCGGGGTGGCACCAGGGCGGTGCCAGGGCAGCGCCAGGGCGGCGCCATTTTGCCTACCAAAAAAAAAAAGAAATCAGAGCGGCATTGCATATTTTGGCGGCGCCAGATCGCCGCCAGGTCACTGCCAGATCGCTGGCAACTCGCCAACCCAGGGCGGCGCCAGGGCGGTGCCAGGGCAGCGCCAGGGCGCCAACCATTTTGAATGGTGCAACCTCCTTGCATCCAAAATTCCCGAAATGGACGCCGGGAGGTTGGCGTCCTCGCGGCGACAGCACTCAATCAGGGCGTAAGGAGGGCGCAAGGAGGATGTTTTGACGTCGTGAATCGATCGTTAGCGAACGCAGACCTCGTGTGACTGGGGTATAACTTGGACCTTTCTGAGGGGTCCTACTAATATATCTACTGCTATGTGATAGGCATCCTCTATGTCTTGCAGAATCACTCACCACCCTTCGCCCATCTTCCCTACCAGGGACCAACTGTCTTTACATACTAATTTTCTCATTCTACAAATGCTAGATAGATACTGCTTCAGAGCGCCGCCTGGTGGGTTAGTTCAGAAGGTGACCAACCCCATTACGGTTGCTTGATCGATTGATTGTTGGAGTTTTACGTCCTGGTAACATCTAAGGTCATATCAGGACGGACCCCATTGCGCGTTAGGTCAGGTTTCCAGAAGTTATTTGCAGTGTTTGTGCAATGTATCGAAATGTTATAGGTGTTGAACATGTTCCTCCTTTTTTTAAATTGATTAAAACAATTTTTAATAATTGTTTTTAATACAAACGCTCTAAGTCATTTTGGGTTATGTTTTCCCGGCGTGAATTGTATTTGGGTCAAGTCTCAATGATGCATAATGTTTGGGTATTATCTTCAATTAATGGTGAATGAGGTTTTAAATATATATATTTTTTAAACAACAACAAAAAACAAGAAGGGGAAAAAATGAAAATATGTGGTGTTTGAATCAGTCGCATATATATGCAAGTATAATGCAATTTATTTGTGTGTGCTTAAAGCTGGGTTCTTTATTTCAAAGTCTGCGATTGTATTTATTTAATAACCCAACTTTTGCACCTTACAGTTACACAAGCATATGAGCCCTATGTTTCAACACATGCCTACAGGTAGGGGTGTTTTGCTTAGGTGTTAATTAAAGGTGCATAGTCCGATGGTTTTGAATTTCTGAAATTTTTTCTGAGATAAGTATATTAAATTGATTATTATAATCTACTTTACTTTAGTTTGAAGTAACTTTTAATTGAAATGGCTACCTTTTGAGATATTTGAAAATCAAACATGTGAAAATAATTTTGGCAAGCACGCCAAAACTCTGATACCATAGGCTTCTGCAGTAACAGGTTCTATTAAATCGACCCAGTGGTCACTTCTATGTGACAACAAATACTTAATAAGTGCATCAGTATCTAAGGTAGATATGTAGAATCAAATCTAGATAATTGTTTTGATTTTGAAAATTTGATGCTTCGTCGGACTATGCAGCTTTAACCATGCACATTGGAATAGATTCCTCTGTAAAGGGTGCATTCCTTACTCGCGGCATGCAGTATGCGAATGCGAATGCGACAAAAAATCGAAACGCCTTGAAGTCTATGGGCTACATTCCTTACACGTGGTATGCGAATGCGAATGCGAATGAGTCAAACCGATCAGTCCATGTAGTGATCGGTGCTGCATGCGGCATGCGGCACGCGGGTGCGAATAGAAAACCATCAGTCGCACATGTCCATTAGTTTTAGACAAGGAGAGGTGACTGAGCATTATGGAACGGTCACACACAAGGGTGTGGAGGGGACACACAGGCCTAGAGGTTTGCTGTGTACATAGAAAACCATCAGTCGCGTTTGTCCATTAATTTTAGCCGAGGGGAGGCGACTGATCATTACGGAACGATGGAAATATGAAGAAATGGGACGGTCCTAACATGGCTCAGTTTAGCTTTCTCCGAGGGATGTTAGGACCATCCCAGATTTTGTTGACCAAAAAGGACGGTCCTAACATGGCTCAGTTTAGGATGTTAGGACCGTCCCACTCGGGAGACAGACGGTTACGGAAAAGCTAAAAATGCTACCATATGCACAGAAATATGAATACTTACCTATAATTTGGTTATAATAAAGGTAGGAACCCCCATGTGACGTCTGAAAAGGTACATAAATATAAATGCAATATTCGGTCATATACAGTGCAGTAAGGAGTATACTTGTTTATTTTTATTTTTTAAATATAGCCAGTCGTGTGCCACATGCCGCATGCCGCATGACGTGTGTAAGGAATCATGCCATTCGCATACCGCATGCCGCATGCCGCATACCGCATGTAAGGAATGCCCGCTTTAGTGTAACTAGTAATAACTTGGAATATCACGATTTATTTACTGTTCTCTCAACCTGTTTCGAGTGGTATCAGGAGGCCTACTACGGTCAAAGGTCGACATTGTGCACATGTGACGCAAGCGTTCAAATATCAAATCACTCACAGTAGAACTATACAGCAGCCATTTTCATTCTCAATACCTGATCACTCAATGCACCAACTCCCATCTCTTCAAGTTCATTGCTGTTGAAATGTGTGTTCCCTTTGTGATCAATATATTGTAGTTACTTTACCTACTCTGGAATACCCCTCCATCGTGTACATCCCCTTAAATGAATGCAAGCACATGTACGTGAGCAATGAATAAATTCATGCAGCGAACAATTTCTGCTATTTCTGTTGATTATTTTAGGTTATTTGATGTTTCAATAATAGGATTTATGGTACTAAAACGACTAGGCCGTTCTGATATGACCGTAGGTGTTGCCAGGGCGTAAACACCAAGAAAAAAACTAAAAGACTAGAAGGGCACCGGATGGGTTGCATAATTGTTAAAAGCACATGTGGGAGTTCCTGGGTTCGGGACTTGGTCGGATCAAACAAACAAAATTGATGCTTGTCGCTACCTAGCCTGCCAATTGGCTTTCATAGGATTGGGCAAGGACTGGTTTGCTCAGTATCAGGATAATATGACTGATTGCTGTGAAAGTACAATGTCTGAACACTTTGACTTCTGGATACTGAATGCTTTATTCCCCATCCAGGGGGTCTAGACCTCCGGCACACTTAGTCATGTGACGTCATCTCATTTGCATATATTACAGACGTGTCTAGACGTCTATTACATCTATTACGCATATATCACAATTGGGAGATCGGAACATGGTGGTGATGGTCCGATTTTCCAGTGGGGCAGCACTATAAATTCACCATGAGTGTGCACTGTCAGAAGTCGGTGCCCATCCTGATGACATTATATATGAGTGTGACTGGGATGTAAAATCCATACAACAAAAAAACACGACAGGAAGGAACCTCCTACTTATGCTAGGTACACACCTACCGTTTACCACGCGATTCGCGCATAGGATCTCGTTAGTCGTTAGGTGGGTGCGGACCCTAGCACACCAGACGTCTGCGATTTGCAATTACAACTCAGTTTTAGGGCTTAAAACGCTCATGTGACGTTGTCCATACACAACTGATAAAAATGGTGGACTGGACGAGCGAGACGGAGAATGCGATGGTGGAAATTTAATTAATAAGTTGCGGCAGGCACAAGGAAATTCGCAAGGAAACAATTGAAAATCTGGCGGCAGGGTTAAAGACAGTAAAATATAGTCTAATAAAGTTAGGTCAAGTAAATCGCGACTGAGAGGCTACAGGCGCAAGGAAATTGCGCATGAGAGTAAAATATGGTCTGATAAAGTTAGGTCAAGTAAATCGCGACTGAGAGGCTACAGGCGTCCATAGAGAAACTCAACTCCTGTCACAGAATAATGCCAGACGGCGCTCAGGTTCGCGCAAAACCTGACCCGCGGCAGGCGCAAGGAAACTGCTAGATGGCGCTGATGGCGACGTAGTTCCTGCAAAACCCACCTGGTGCGTGCACCGCAGTCGTGAATCGGCGCAAGGAAAGTGCTAGATGGCGCTGATGGTGACGTAGTTCGCGCAAAACCCACCAGTTGCGTGGCTCACAGTCGCGAATCGGACGGTATATGTGCGCGCGTCAGTCGGTATATGTGCGCATCCCTTATCTTCGGTTTTAATCGCGATCGGGTCGCGTCGGGCGCAAAGTTTTAGTGCACGAGTCATAAACGGTAGGTGTGGACCTAGCATTAGTTATGCAGAACTTAGTTGCAGTTCCAGTTGGTTGCTCTCACCACCTCGTGGTTCCCAAGCAAATTACAACTTTGTAGACAAGTGTGCATGGAACATGTGTTATTTATCAGGGGAACATTGATTAGCATTTGACTAGGTGGGTGGGGAGAGTTGGTTGTTGGAGTTTTACGTCCGTTCTGGCAACATCTAAGGTCATATCAGGATGGGTACAGACTTGTGGCAGTGCGCACTCATGGAGACTTTATAGTGCCACCCCCCTGGGAGACCAGGCAGTCAGCACCCTGACCCGATATCCCACTCAGTCACATTATCCTGACACTGAACCAAGCAGTCTTTGCCCTATCTTAAAGTTGCATAGTCTGATGGTTTTGAGTTTCTGTCATTTTCTGAGATAAATATATTATGTTGATGGTTATAATCTATCTTACTTTAGTTTCAAGTAACTTTTAGATTAAATGGCTAACTTTGGAGATATTTGAAGTTAAAACATGTCAAAGTAATTTTGGCAAGCACACCAAAACTGTGACACCATAGGCTTCAGCAGTAACAGATTATATTAATTAACTCACCATTCCATTCTATGTGACAACAAATCAGTATCTAAAGCCGTGTTCACACGGGCGATGTGAATCGATTCGTAGAAAGCGACTTGTATAGTTCGCATCACATTTCTCGTGTGAACGCACGTCTGAGGCGGATTAGGGCTGATTCGATTCACGTGATGCGGATACTGTAAACCACCTAGCGAGGTAGTTTACGTGAATCGATTTCTGTGATGCGGATTATTTTTGGCCGTGTGAACGCACTGATGCGGATTAAGGACGTGACACGCATGCGCAGTCGACACCTTAGTTTGTTGACTTTCCGGTCGATCAAAAGCGCATATTATATAATTTGGTCTATGAACCTGCTAGAGGTGCACAGATATTTTTTTTATCATTTATTTTTAGGGTTTCACTGCCCAGCAGAAGTTTTGACCGTTCCGAACCAATACGATTCAGTCATTACATATCTAGGTCGAACCCACACTCTCTGGTGCCAGCATTGTCGAACCCAAAATGGCGCTGGTTAGCCTGGACTTGCTCATGCGCAGATTTCGATTTACGGCCCAAGTACTGCCCGTGTGAACGGGCCGCTAATTCGACTCACCTGATTCGATTTGTGTGATTCGCATCACATTTTGTCCGTGTGAACACGGCTTAAGTTAGATATGTAGGATCAAATCTAGATAATATTTTTGGTTTTGAAAATTTAATGCCTTTATCGGGATGCAGCTTTAATAATCCCGAGCGCCTGGCTTGGAAGTGCCAATTTTTAAGTTATTGGTTTGACTCTACCACGATCTACTAAAGCGGGAGACATACGCTCAGCAATAGGAAGAATGAGAGGTGCAGAGTGATAGACGCAAAGAGGTGGGAAGTAGAAAGGGAGCGGTAGAAAGAGAGATACAGAGAGAGAGAGAGCGAGAGAAAGGGCAGGCCCCGCTCACAACCCACTCCAAAAAAAGCGTGTAGAAATAAAATCAGGATGTTACTAGAGCTCCATGGATACCATTGAGCTTGCAGTCGTAGCGGCAGCTAGGTGGCGCGGCGGTGGGCGCGCGACAAACAGACAGAGGGACAAACAGACAGACGGTTTTGCCCGCGCGGTACGCTGGTTGTGGGACGCTGCGCACGAGAGCAGACGACAACGATGGCCGCCAAGCTGACCCTCCTCTTCTGTTTAACGTCGTGGGCTCTCATCTGCACGGCAATACCAGGTGAGTAGAGCCAGTGTGTATTTAAATATGTGAATATTATAATAATTGTACATGTTGGTGAGTTGGACGTGTGTTAATATGAAATAGCAGCGCTGCAAACTTTTACACAGTCCACAGAGGGGAGGGAGGTAGAAAAAAGATTCTCACCTTAAAGCTAAGATAACATATACACGTTCGTGGTATGCGGTATGTGAATGCGAATGCAACAACACATAGAAAAGCATGTAAATTTATGCCCATTGGTGCTTCCATATGTCCGGATGTGAATGCGAATGTGAAAGCGGCAAGTGGATCACTCCATGGATAGCTCAATGTGAATTGCGAATGCGAATGTGAATGCGAAAGCGAATGGGAATGCGAATGTTGATTCACTTGCCATAGAAAACAACAGGAACTTAGACTTTCCTTCACAAATTTGGAGAAAGAAAGACTGAACATGGCATGCCGCATACGTTTTCACATTCGCATGCCACATGCCACATGCCGTATACCGCATAGGGGCCTATATGGAATCTTAGCTTTATCCAGGGTAGCAGTGAATGACAGCCTAGTCTAAACCCGAGCAAAACATTCCTTGGTATGAGGGTTGAAGGGTACGTGGGTTTGCTATGACTGCTTATATTTTAAAATATTATGAGGGGTGGGAGAACCAGCTTCTATCAAAGGCTTGAAAGCTAATGTAACTGAATAATTAACAGCTTACTCACCATAATATGAAGTTTACACTAGCCTATAAGATCAAAATCAAAAAGTGAAATTGCTTTTTTTTCAACTGTGATATATATATGCACAACATATAAACCTTCAAATGAAGTGAAATCCATTAAATAAAGCTCAAAACTATTTTTGAAAATCACTGAATGTCATATATGCGGCGTCGATATATGCGGTGTAGATATATGTGGCATAGATATATGCCAACCCCTAACATTTATTGGGGTTTTTTCCTCCAAATTTGTGAAGGAACAGTATTGTTTTCTATGGCAAACGCACGAGTATTCGCATTCGCATGCCACACTGATCGGTCCATGGACCGATTCAGTTGCTGCATTCGCATTCGCATTTGTATTCGCATTCGCATTCGCATTCGCATTCGCATTCGCATTCAGACGTATGGAAGCACCACTATTCAGTTATATGCTTTTCGATTTTTTGCAGCATTCGCATTCGCATGCCGCATACCGCGAATAAGGAATCTTAGCTTTAACCTCCATGTTATTCACTGCAGAGCAGGCATTCTCTCCTCCCTGCTTCCTCTACACCATGAGCCAACTGTCACTCTGGTAACTTTATATATATATATATATACACACACATAATCCAGGGCAGCTATAATTAACCCACAGCTACGCCTACCAGTTCTGCACATCACCATGTTACTATGTCATTTTATAGCATTGTGAATTGATTAACACATATATCGCGACAACTAACCAAGATCAGGTCAATATGGCAAATATTTAAAGATCGCCGTGATCTACTGGTCTATAACAAAAGAAGCTTTTAATTTCCAGTAAATGTGTTCGCGGACTAGTAATAACTTAGCGGTGACTGGGCTTGTGTGAATAATAAGGACCTAAATGAACTCTTGTTCTGTTTTGTATCTGCTGTTGTTTTATTATTCTGCGGTTCATACAGTAGTGGGTGCACTTCGAGGTTAGGTCACCAATGCCCGCCATACACCCACCGATAGTTGCGACAATCTGCGGGATTTGCGATAATTTGAGACCCACATAAGCCTCTGATAAAGATCGAATGAATGATTAAAGTAGCATACTTCGAAAGAGCATCAACTCTTTTTTTAAACCACACTTATCTAGATTTGAACCTACATATCTAACATAGATACTGGTGCACTTATTAACGCTGCATAGTCCGAGGAAAACATCCAATTTTCAAAACCCAAAGCAATTATCAAGATTTTAAATATATACATGCAGTAAAACCTCCCTAACCGATCACCTCCACAGATCGACCACTCCCCTATATCGATCGCTTTATTTGGGTCCCAACAATACCATTGTAACCATATTCTAACTCCCTAAACCGACCACTTCCCTTCGGTCGATTTAGAGAGGTTTTACTGTGTATATATATATATATATATATATATATATATATATATATATATATATCCATATATATGATACGAATGGCATGTCGTGTTCCAGTTATGACAGAATTATAACAACACACAAAAAACACAACAACAAAACACAACTAAAACCCCACCAGGTTGGCACCAACGCAGCAAGTTAAGCACAACCAGATTATATATATACAGTATATATCACATATATTATTAATATATGTATGACCTGCAGGTTTCCCATGCACATGGTCGGGAGTTTCGAATCACGGTCGAGTCAAAATAATGACTTACAAAATTGATACTTGTCGCTACCTAGTCTGGGGCTTGGCATTACTAGGATAAGGAAAATACTGGTTAACGCAATATCAGGATAATGTGACTGAGTGGAAAATCGGGTCTCCCAGTGGATCAGTACTATAAAGTTACCATGAGGGAAAGTTTGTTTTATTTAACGGCGCCTCTAGAGCACATTGATTTTTATCACCGGCTATTGGACGTCTAACATATGTTCATTCTGACATATTTCTTTGGAGGAATCCCGCTTCCGCCACATAGGCTACTGATTCCGGTAAGCAGCAAGGGGTCTTTTATATGCACTTTCCCACAGACAGGACAGCACATACCACAACCTTTGATCAACCAGTTGTGGATCACTGGTTGGAATGGAAAATAGCCCAAACTGCAAATGGGTCCACTGAGCAGGATCGATAGGATGACCAACACATTCACAGGTGGACACTCTACTGCCTGAGCTACGTCCCCCCCCCCCCCCTCGTCACTACTGCTCTGCTCAAACTCGTGGTACCGTGCTGCTGTGCTACTGTGGTACTGTGCTTATAATGCAGCAGTCAATGTCTATACTGTTGCATTATTGTGCTGCTTAAAGTTGCAAATTTCGATGAAAACATCAAATTTTCAAAACCCAAGCACTTATTGAGATTTGATTCTACATATCCAACTTCAATGTGCACTTATCAAGTATGTGTTGCTGCATCGAATGGCATAATACACTAATTTAATAGAACCTGTTACTACTGAAGCCTAAGCGGTCAGAGTTTTGACATGCTTGCCAAAATTAATTTTACCACATTTTCGCATCAAATATCTCCAAAGTTAGCTGTTTAAAATAAAAGTTCCTTCAAACTGAAATATTCGACTAAAATGAATAATCTGATGTATTTATCTCAGGAAATGGCAAAAACACATAACTATCGGACTATGCAACTTTAATTCCAAACACGTGACTCGCTAGCCCTGCCGAACTGGGGCAGGTGGACCCTGGGACCAGGCGGTGTTGGGTGGCAGCCTGGTACCCTCCCCCTGGTCAATCAGGCAGAGTCTCATTTCTAGCAGCTGTTGATGGTGATTATAAAAGTGTATCACATTCCAACTGTTTCTGGAAGCCATCTTAAAGATCTGACCACCTGATTTTAACCTATAAGCCATCTTAAAGATCTGACCACCTGATTTTAACCTGCAAGCTATCTTTAAGATCTGACCACATGATTTTAATCTGTAAGCCATCTTAAAGATCTGATTACCTGATTTTAACCTGCAAGCCATCTTAAAGATCTGATTACCTGATTTTAACCTGTAGGCTATCTTTAAGATCTGACCACCTCTTAAAGATCTGATTACCTGATCTTAACCTGTAGGCTATCATAAAGATCTGATTACCTGATTTTAACCTGTAAGCCATCTTAAAATCTGATTACCTGATTTTAACATGTAGGCTATCTTAGAGATCTGATCACCTGATATTAACCTGGAAGCCATCTTTAAGATCTGACCACCTCTTAGAGATCTGATTACCTGATTTTAAACTGTAGGCCATCTTATAGATCTGATCACCTGATCTTAACCTGTAAGCCATCTTAAAGATCTGATTACCGGATGTTAACCTGTAGGCTATCTTTAAGATCTGACCACCTCTTAAAGATCTGATTATCCGATTTTAACCTGTAGGCCATCTTTAAGATCTTACCACCTGATTTTAACCTGCAAGACTTCTTAAAGATCTGATTACCTGATTTTAACCTGTAGGTTCTACACCTCTGACCACCTCTTATAGATCTGATCACCTGATTTTAAACTGTAGGCCATCTTATAGATCTGATCACCTGATCTTAACCTGTAAGCCATCTTAAAGATCTGATTACCGGATGTTAACCTGTAGGCTATCTTTAAGATCTGACCACCTATTAAAGATCTGATTACCTGATTTTAACCTGTAGGCTATCTTATAGATCTGATCACCTGATTTTAACCTGGAAGCCATCTTTAAGATCTGACCACCCCTTAAAGATCTGATTACCAGATTTTAACCTGTAGGCCATCTTATAGATCTGATCACCTGATCTTAACCTGTAAGCCATCTTAAAGATCTGATTACCGGATGTTAACCTGTAGGCTATCTTTAAGATCTGACTGCCTCTTATAGATCTGATCACCTGATTTTAACCTGTAGGCCATCTTAAAGATCTGATCACCTGATTTTAACCTGTAGGCTATTTTAAAGATCTGATTATCTGATTTTAAACTGTATTCCCTACAGTGAATTTCCAACATGCTTGCAATGCATTGAGGTGACTTTTAAACATGTTTGTAATGCATTGTCCTAAAAGGGATTGCAATGAGCTGCTTTCTGTTTTTTGTTTCGGTACATTAGTTTGATTAAGCAGGGGACATTTCAATCACGGACAATTGTTCTTCTTCATTCCAATGCTCCTTGTCCTATCTTAGTATTACAGAGCACCAGGAGAGGTAGCGACAAGTATAAATATTTTAAGTCATTGATTTGACTCGGCCAGGGTTCGAATCCCATGACCTACCAAAACAGGGCGCAGGCGCTCAACTGATTCGGCCATCCCATATGGTGTGCTGTTGCTGTGTTATTAGTTGATAAATCACTCAGTATGAAAACAGAGCATAATATAATTAAAACATAATTTTGGAGTATGCACCTAAAAATAATTACTTTAACAAAAGTATTATTATTATTATTATTATTATTAATAACTGTGCTTGTTGCACAACCATGTTTATTTGCTTGTCAGCTGAATGTTTAGCATGCACAAGCATCAGTCCGGTGAGAGATAATTCCAAATAATCTTGGCACCACACTGACTGTGACAGTCGACAATTCCTCACTCCCCTAGATTACCTACATTTAACCCTGGTCAGTAGGACAGAAAACTGTACCACCGTAGATGTATATAAATAACCACACTACTGTGTATGCGATATATACGCTATGTATACGCTGGATAGACATTGGAGAGGACACCCACAAATATATGATTTCAAGACTCCATCCCCCATTATAATGTGTGCAAAAGAAATAGTGGTGTTTTTTTTTTATACCCACAACGAACTGGCATTAGAGGCCCAACAGGGCCTCGATCAGCCAGAAGAGGATCTGTAAGTTAATCTGTTAGTGTATATAGTTGTGTACTTTTTAATATTCTATGCACCATGGAATGGGCTGTTTTGTTGCAGTTTTGTGTGTGTGTTTGGGGGGTGGGGGAAATAAGCGCACGTGATTTGCACGTGATTTGTAAACCAAGACAACAACAATTAGCCAAACAATCTAAAGACCCATGTATCTTCGCCTAGCCTTACATTACATTAGTTTTTTGGGGGTTTTACGTGCTAGTAACATGTAAGGTCATATCCAGACGGCTACCGAGTTGTGAAAATGCACACTAATGACCCGATATCCCCTGCCGGTCTATATAAGGAATATGAAGTTAAATTAATAGAACTTAAAATAATATATAATATATATAATATATAAAAAGAAATATATATATAATGTAATATATATAATATATATAATATATAATGTATATAAGATATATAATATATATATAACATATAATACATATAATAAATATAATGTAATATATATAATATAATGTATATAAGATATATGATATATATAACATATAATACATCTAATATATAATATATATATAATATATTATATATATTATATGTATTATATATAATATATAATATGTATAATATATTATATATAATATGTATAATATATATATTTTTATATTGCATATATTATATATATTATGATATATATATATGATATAATATATATAATATATAATATATAATATATAATATATATTATATATATTATGATATATATATGAATTACAGGATTTTCTATAGAAAAAGTTCGGTAGATCTAACCCCCTCCCCCCTCCAATGGATGGTTTGTACACTTATGAAAATGTTGATAATTGTTAAGGACCCTTCAATCAGTTTCTAACTATGCGCATTATGAACAACATATCAATATAACCGCGATACACATACAGCGTCTGGGCGGGAGGAGGAGCGTCTCCTTAACTACCTGCACAGCACGGCAGCGCACCCCCTGGCACGACCCACCCTGGACACGAACGAGGCTGTGTCCGTCACCTTCAGGACATCCCTCCAGCACCTGGAACTGGTGCGTACCATGCACCCAAACCATCACCATCATCATCACCATCATCATCATCATCATCAATCTCTTAATGACGAGGGTCCTTGGGGCACCATAGATCACTTTGCAAGCAGTTTTCTCTATTTTTCCCTTTTCTCCATTGCCCTCTGTGACTTGCCTCACTCCAGGCCTGTCCATTCCCCGATGTTGTCTTCCTACTTCTTCCGTTGTTCCCCCCATGTCTTTTTCTCCCATTCACTGTGCCTTGCAAGATGGTTTTAACGTGACCTGGCGATGTCAGTATGAGGTTGATGTTAGCATAGCTTGGGAGCGGACTTTCACAGATGGGAATCTTTACACAGAAACTGTGTATATATATAATATATATATAATATATATATAATATATATTATATATAATATATATAATATATGTATAATATATATATAATATATATATAATATATATATAATATATATATTATATATATACAGTATAACCCTGTTAAACCAAACTTGAAGGGACCCTAGAAATTTGTTTGGATTAACCGATCATTGGTATAACCAAGCTTTGGCTTCGACTTTGACTTGGCTTTGGCAAAAACACGGGTGCATTATGAATGTAATATACAATGTATGTGGACACTTTGATTATTGTTTTTTTAAGTATATGCAGTATAACCCCGTTAAACCAAGCTTGGTTCAAGCTGCATAGTCCGATGAAATATCAAATTTTCAAAACCAAACCAATTATCTAGATTTGATTTTACATAACTAACTTAGATACTGATGCACTTATTAAGCATTTGTTTCTGCGCAGAAGGCAATACTGAGTCAATTTAAGAGAACCTGTTACTGCAGAAGTCTATGGTGTCAGAGTTTTGGCAAGCTTGCCAAAACTAATTTTCCATGTTTGCACCCAAAATATCTCAAAGGTTTACCCTTTAAAATAAAAGTAACTTTGAACTAATGTAAAGTAGATACTAGTGATCGATCTGAAATATTTATCTCCGAAAAATACAAAAATTCAAAACCATCGGACTATGCAACCTTAACCCAAACGATTGGTTAATCCAAACTTTTTTCGTCGGCCCGGCAAAATACTACCATTTATCATATAAAAAGTCAGTGGGGTCTCAGATCACCTGATAACCACATGAAAGTTTGGTTTAACTGTAGTGGAAGTGGCCTGGGGTCCGAAAATGTTGTTTGGATTAACCAATAGTTTGGATTAACCTACTTCGGTTAAAACAACTTTTTTATGTTAAATGGTATAGTATATTGTTAGGCCGCTAAAAAAAGTTTGGATTAACCGATCGCTACGTCTAACGGGGTTATACTGTATATATATATATATATTTATATATGTATATTAAGTTGCACTGCGACCAATGTATGCATAGTTTTGAGGAAGTGTTTTCAAATATGCCTTTTTCATACAAATAATATCTGTACATAGTTATTGTTGTCTATGTAGTTACTTTTATCATGAATTTTACTGCTATAAACTGTTAGTATATGTGCATGATCTGATGCATAACGTTTTGTGCGAATATAAATATACATAAGTGAATTGTTATTATATTGCTATACTTTGTAAGACGCAACACTCTACAGGTGGCGCCACCTGCGCCCCTCTTCACCTCCACTGGATGTTGACATTTATCAATCACATCGGAGGATTTTTTTGTAGATAAATGAAGAATTGTCCGAAGATCAGGATATCTTTAAACAACTCGTTGACATTACAAAGTTCTTTTCGTTATCTGATCGTGTTGGTTGTCTAAAGGAATAATATTCATATAATATATATTTACACTTCCCCTTTCCTTCAGGACGAGAAATCTGAGACCCTGTACGCGCATCATTGGTTTAATTACGTAAGGAAAAATACTACCATTATCTTCTTTTTTTTACTACTAATAAAACTCCATGGATATGAGCTTCTAACTAATGTAGTAGTCTGCATTGACTTCTCAGGCAAGGAACCACATAGACAGGTAGGCATGGATATGGTGATTGCATTAGGGAGCCTATGTAGTGTAATGGTTAGCGCGCTAGCCCCAGAATGGCAAGAAGTGTGGGTGAGAATCCTGCTCTAGGCACAATATTTCCCATTTTCATCATCCCCCATGACACTGGTTGCCGTGACCTAGACCATGTACAAGCTATGAACTGTATAGTTGTTGAGCCTACCCTATGGTAAGTACATTGCCTGTATATATGTAATTGTAAGCATTAAGAAACTTATCAATGGAAGCCATTTAAAGGCTTACAATCCCCGCATCCACACAAAGCCTCATTACTCTCTTTAGTATGTATAGGAATCAGTGCCTACAGACCATTGAACCAGAGTCCCATGGTTGTTGCACACAGCTCCGTTTGTATATGAAAGGTGGAGCCTCAGACAGAGTGTCTGGGTTCCTGGCCAAGTGAAGAGTGTGTTCACATCAAGATTCCATCCAGAAGTGTGTTTGTAGTGCCTGTAGCATCATATAGATCAGAGTGTCTAGAATAATCAATATCAGAATGAGGCTTGTGTGATCAGGTGGGCCAAAGGGGTGCAGTTCACTGGGCCTCCCACAGCCAGCCAATCAGACACCCTCCA
This sequence comes from Branchipolynoe longqiensis, assembly GCA_030323885.1. NCBI lineage: Eukaryota > Metazoa > Annelida > Polychaeta > Phyllodocida > Polynoidae > Branchipolynoe > Branchipolynoe longqiensis. Next base: position 97,902,006 of record CM059186.1, read on the forward strand.
CACCTTGGGGGTGGGGGGGGGGGGCGATGCCCTAATATGGGCAGCTGTCACTCAACCCCAGCTGTAGGTGGTGTCCATAATGTATGCAGAGTGGCTGGGTGTGCTTGCCCATCAGCCCTGTGGTAACAGGTAGTTGCAGACAGTTACAATAAACATATATATCAAAAATGTCCTTCTCCTCCACTTGCACCCTTACTGGTGCATAGAGGGAACATTTCACCAAACATTAACTGTCTCTTATATAGGTCCATCTCGTCATAATCTCGGGCACTATGTATTAATATATTTTTCACATAGTCTAATATGTCACACAGCGAGTGGGGCACCCATTGCTTTTCTATTACATAACCTTGGTCCCCACTCCGTCGCCCGAGTATAACAATGCTCTCTGCCAATATATAATTCCGAATCGAAAATCCGTATATTTTTACACACAGATCGACCGCTCCCCTATATCGATTGCTTTATTTGCATCCCAAGCCATCGCTCATACAATACTGTGATGGCCTACGGTCTTCCACACTGCCACACACTCACTTGTAATGATAACAAGAAATCTCTAAACTGACCACCTCCCTAAACGGACTCGATTTAAAAAGGTTCTACTGTTTATATATATATATAAATATATATATATATGAATATGTGTCGCAATATATATATCTACATATTTATATATATATATATTGTGACACCTGATGGCAATACGAAACACAACTACAGCTAGGCTACATACTCTTGTTTTTCTTTTGTTTACAAATAGAGATGGAAAGATCCGTTCCTGGCTTGGAATCCTGCCAATTACAGCGGCATTAAGTCAATACGCGTTCCTCTTGGTTCGATCTGGAACCCAGATATCAAAGTATATAATTCGTGAGTATCAAGGCAGAAGCACCACCTAGTGAGTAGCAGTGAAAATGTACACAAATGTAATGAATAATAACAAGATGTGACTAGATTAGAATATCCCCCCCCCCCAGAATAGGGGTGAATGACAACCTTATTTAAAGCCGAGCAAAAACTGCCTTGGTAGGAATCAACTGTAAACAAGCTGTGGAGCTTCTTGTTCCAGTGCACAGTGAATATTTATGTTGGCATAGAGTCGCTGAACTGGGAGAGAATGAAAAGAGAAAAGAAAAGATGGCAGCATTTTGGTGCTCTCGATTAGACTTTCAATGTCTATTAAAGTTGCATAGTCCGATAACGTTCGAATTTTTGCATAATTCTTTAGATATATGTATTAAGTTGACTATTATAACCTACTATTCATTATTTCGGAGTCACTTGGATGAAAAATGTCTAGTTTTGGAGCAATTTGAGGTGAAAGAACCCAAAATCATTTTAGCAAGCTTGTCAAAAGTCTTGTTGATATGGCCCACATTCACATCTCGTGATGGTCATGTGATGAGGAATGACCTATTAATTTAATGTGTAGGTAGTCTGGAACCTGACTAATCCCATATATGGTACTTGCAATGGGGGCAAGACTAATGAGGTCACGAGATTGACCTAATTGGTGAGTGGCTGCCCTGCCTGATGGCTGTCTCAAAGTAGGTGCCCAAATGGATAGGGTCATAAATTTACTGATCATTCTGCATATGGGTTCTTCTTCAGTGCTGGTCCTAAAAAGGGGGAATCGGAGGTCAAAACTGAAATATGTTACAGCCTATTCCAATTAGGCTTGTTGTGTTCCACAATCATCCAATCTTAAGACACAATTTAAAAAAAACAGTTTGGACTCTGACTGCAAGTCAGGGTGGCTTCGAACATGACCAAGTGGAGAACTTTATGTATGTTTTGGTCTGACACAAAAACCCTCATTATGTCATATTTAGAACAAGACCCTTATTATTTCCTAGTTAGGTTTTGAACAGTAGTCACTAGGAGTAACTAAGTGCAATTTTATGAGTGTTCATCCACTTGAGAGTAGAACAGAGAACATATAAAATTGTGACACTGAAACATGTGTGACATGGAAAGGAAAAGTTGTTCCTTCACGATGAAACAACCACCCCAGAGGATGAAAAAGTATTTATGCTTATTAGTTTTTGATGCTGTGGACATATTTCAAAGTAATCTTGGAAAACTTCCCAAACTTCTAATGTTCTTGGAATTGTAACACATGTTTCATGTAACATGTAATGCATGTTTCATGTGACACTCCATAATGGCTTAGGTTAGAAACTGCTAATAGCAAGCAAAAAATGTATTTGTTCATGGCATTATTTGTAAACATTACATGTATGCAAATATTTCTTTTGGGTGTTATAAGTTTTCTTATGTAAAAAAAATATTGTGATGACTTAGAGGATGAAGATGACAAGAGGTGAACGCGTGTTTCTTCTTCATCGGTGTGTGACACGCCACAGTAATAGTATCATAGTACAAGTCCCTGTTTATGACTAGACACCACATCATCAATAGGTGTGTAGATGCCCACGGTATATTGGAAAATCATGGTGAGAAGAGATTTGATCCATTGTTGGATTTTGTATCACAAAATAAATTTTCGCCATAATGCGTGTTTCAATTGCGACACAAAGTTTTTATTGCACTTTTAATGCATTTTAGGAAATAATATTATAACTTGATGCTATGCTACTTATAGCAGCAGGGCTTTTTCCTGGCTTGCATGGTTGGATATTGTGATAATTGAAGGTGAATGCATGTTTCATGATGTGACACCTCATGAAACGTGCGTTATGCTCACTTTCAAGCATCATTGTTTTACACAGAGACACTCAAGAGTCCTAAAATTAGCTTTCTGACATTTGTGCATGTTACAACTTTGCAAATAAACTAGCTATGTTTGAATATTTTGGTCTGCTATGAAGTAGTTTCAAACACAAGCAGTACAGTTTCACCATTCCCATTTTTAGCTGTCATATTTGCGTGACAAATGAATCTATTTTTGCAATGAGAAATAAACCAAACATTCTTTCCACACCAGATTACTGTCATTGCTTCTTTGGGGTATAATGAAAGGAATTTTCTTCATTTGGTATGAAAAGGAGAATTAATTTAGAAGAAAACAGTTACAATGTAAGGGACCAACCAATTAGGACCAGCACTGAAGAAGAACCGATATGCTTCCCCAAAGCCTTAGTTAATGCACCTGAACCTCAGTTGGATATATCAAATCAAATGTAGGTAAGTGTTTTGGCTTTGAACAAAATATATTTCATCGGACCATGCAACTTTAATCTACATGACTTAATCAATTCTTCACTCCAAAAGTGGCAGGCTATGATAGATAAGCATTTGAGCAATATATTTAGCATATGTTAGATTGCTAATTTATGTGGTTATGTCCATAACGCAGCCTTCCGACACTTTTTACTAAAAGGTTGTCTAGCAGCCCTGTCACAAGGCTGGTTCGTTGGCTGTTGGAGTTTATGTCCTGACAACATCGAAGGTCATATCAGGACGGGTACCAGCTGAGAGAGTAACTAGCTGTGCCCAGTTTAGGTATTACCAAACCACCAATGCTCTCATCTGTGTTTATACAGGCCATTCTTTGAAACTGGGCACTAAAGTGTGACATGGAAACCAAAAGTGAAAACCTCCCAAATAATAGCACAAGACATTTCAAATAATAGCAGAATCCATGTTTATATGAAGGTTTATATGTTGCATAGCACAGAAATCAAACACACATCCAGAACATCATTTTACCATATACAGCAAATTCAAACAAGATTTTATTGATTACAGTTAAGCAAACAAGATTATGTCTTACAAGAAGAACGTTTTTTAAAAAGTTGAAAAGAAAGTTACAGAAAATGCATGAAAATAAATGTTCACATTTTCTCTTAACCACAAAATCATCTAAGCATATTTTTTATACACTTAGTGAAATAGATTAAATACATGTAGTATTGCTAACACACTTACCACATAGAGGCAACAATAATTATTTGACTTGCTACCAAAAAGAAGAAAGGAAGTTATTATCACCATCGTAATGTGGAAACCAAAAATGAGGTGCCCAGTTTCAGAAAATGACCCATATACGAATGCTCTCAGTCTCACTATCCAATCGTACCTTCAAGGTTAGGTTAGGTTATTGGAGTTTCACGTCCTGGCAACATCTAAGGTCATATCAGGACGGGTACCGACTTGTGACAGTGTGCACTCATGGTGACTTTATAGTGCTGCCTCACTGGGAGACCAGGCTGCCATCAGCATGACCTGATATCCGACTCAGTCACATTATCCTGACACTGAGTCAACTAGTCCTTGCCCTCTCCTAATAATGCCAAGCGCCTGGCTAGAAAGCGGCAAATGTCAATTCTTAAGTAATTGGTTTGACTCAACCATCGATGATTCGTCGCAGCGCCCTCTGTCACATTAGTTCCTGCATTCAACTTCTAGAGTAGGGACTAAACGGGATGGCCGAATGAGTTAAGCATCCGTCTCCCGTTTTGGTATATCGCGGGATTCGAACCCTGGTCGAGTCAAACCAATGACTTAAAAACTGATAATTGTTGCCAGGTGCTCGACATCATTAGGATAGGGCAAGGACTGGTTGGCTCAGTGTCAGGATAATGTGACTGAGTGGGATACCAGATCACACTGCTCGTGGCCTGGTCTCCCAGAGGGGAAGCACTAAAAAGTCGCCATGCGTGCGCACTATCACAAGTCAGTACCCACCCTGATAAAACCTTAGATGATGCAAGGATGCAAAACTCCAACAACGAGAACGCAAAACTCCAACAACCAACCAATCTAGAGTAAAGAATTTGAATGGAGTGTCTTTCCTTACGAACAGCAAAGAAGATGCTCATCACGACGAGAGTCAGGTGGTGCTGCACTTTGACGGCGAAATCAGCTATTTTCCGAGTGTGCACACGGCTACTACCTGCGACCTTGACCTTGCCTACTTCCCTTTCGACTCGCAACAATGTCTCATAGTAATGGGCTCCTGGACGTATAATGGCGAAATGGTGAGTTTAAAACGATGCAATTATTATATCTGTCTATTTCAATAAATTTTACTTCAAGACAATCCTAATATCAGGGAAGATTGCAAAATGTCACATTACCTAAATCAATGCACACACAATTTTTGTTTCAGAGCAAGCAGATTAATGGAGCACTGTCATATAAAATGGTTTATGAACCAACTTACATAAAATAATTGATAGCAAATTAATAAGATCGTAATTATATGTGGGTATTCAGAATAATGTCATCTCTTTCTGTCTCTGTCTTTGTCTATCTCAGTAAAAATGGTTTAGGAAACAACTTACATGGAATAATGCACAGCACTCAAACTCTTTCATTAACGCAAGTTTCATCTATAATGGCCCTTCCTATACTACTATTATAACTTGGTTCTGTGTTATACCCAAGTCACAGTACTACCACTTTGCGACCACAAAAAAAGGGGTGGTCGCAATGAAGCCGCAAGTGGTCGCAAAATGATCACAAGTGGCCGCAAAGTGGTCCTCATTGGTCGCCGACGTCCTTGCACCTATTTTGGTCGCAAGGAGGTTGCAGTTACTGCACGAAAAACCCCGTTGCGCCCAAAATGGTCGCCCACAGGTCGGCGACCATTGGTCGCAAGGAGGTCGCAAGCAGATGGGTTCTTTGGTTCAAAGTGGTCGCAAAGTGGTCGCAAAATGATCACCAAGCGGTCGCAAAGGGGTCGCAAGCAGTCACAAGCCATAGTGTGACTGGGGCTTTTAAGTTTTAGCCTGTCGCTCTTTTCTACCCCCCCCCCCCCCATAAGGTGAACATAACAATGCCCAAGAATGCCATGGACTCCCTCAACTACACGCCCAACAAGGCGTGGCGGCTGGTCGCCACGAAGAGTAGCCGAGTTGTCCGCACCTACCCGATGTCCTCCGGCATCGACCACCGGTACATCACGCTCAAGTTCAAGGTCACCCTCAGGCGCCAGTCCTCCTACTTCACCTACGTCTACGTCGGACCCGTCGCCATCTTGTCACTGCTCGCCTCGTCCATCTTCATCCTGCCACCTGGCAGCTCACAGAAGATGACCCTTGGTAAGAGATTTGTTTGTTTGTTGGTGTTTTGCATCATAGCAACATCTAGGGTCAAATCAGGACCGCTACCGACTTTTGACAGTGCGCACTCCTGGTGACTTTATAGTGCTGCCCCACTGGGAGACCAAGCCACCAGCACCATGACCTGATATCCCACACACATTATCCAGACACTGAGCCAACCAGTCCTTGCCCTATCCTAATAATGCCGAGTGCCAGGCTAAGAAACGATGAGCATAAATTTGTAAGTCATTGGTTTGACTCGACCAGGGTTCGAACCCACAAACCCATGGGTTTAGATTCCTCCAATCTCCCAAAACAGGAGGCAGACGCTCAACTCATTCGGCCATCCAGTCTGGTCCCCTTGGTAAGTGAGGGTCCATACAAGACCTGGAAAGTCTTGAACCTTTGTAATTGTGTATCGAAATTACGCGCGTTCTAACTCAATTTGTATACTGTGAGCTTTCCTATTTTAAGGTGCGTTGGGTGAATAAGGCTCGCTGTTTAGTTTTGTGTAATTATTTTTGGTTTTATTTTGGTGTTTTTTTTTGGCGGGGTGAGGTACCATACTATTTATTCCATTTTATTGGTGGTTTGACAACATCTAGAAATATTAAATGTTATTAGGGTTTAAAAAGAAGAAAAAGAACTGTTGTTACATAAGAAATTAAAAGAAGGATAACAATAGCCCGAACAACATTCTCCAAAATGTATAGAGTATTAACATCAAGTAAGATATTAATACAAACAAGGAAGCGTATTCTTCAGTGTTATGTGTGGTCTACTCTAATGTATGGGGCAGAGACATGGACAATCTCTAAGAAAATGTACAAACGTTTAGCAGCATTTGAGATGTGGACTTATCGAAGGATGATGAAAATATCATGGACAAAGAAGATCACCAACAAAGAAGTTCTCAGAAAAATTAAAAATAAGAAACGCTTGTTTGCCACTATACAGACAAAGAAACTTATTTATTTTGGCCACATCATTCGTCAGAGTTCAATATACCGTACATTGTTGGAAGGGAAGGTGAATGGCAGCAGAGGGAGAGGGAGACCAAGAACATCATGGTTTACATCATGGTCCTCGGCATGCAGGCCTGTAATGTTGATGATCAAAGGTCATAACAATGAGACAAGGTTATGCAAACTCATACAGCAGAAGTTATCAGAAAAGAAGCCGACAGAATTTCACATAGCAGACTGACGGGACATCATTGACACATCATGTCAGGAGCTTAAAGTTGCATAATCTGCTGAAAGCATAAACTTTTCTAATCCAAAATATGTATGTTAATTTGATCCTACAGAACCAATTTAGCTATTGGTGCACTTATTAAACATGTAGTGCTGAACAAAAGGACACGCTATGGTAATTTAATAGAACCTTTTACTGCTGAAGCCTATGGTTTGTTTGTTGTTGTTTTACATCCTAGCAACATCTAAGGTCATATCAGGATGGGTACCGACTTGTGACAGTGCGCACTCATGGCAACTTTATAGTGCTGCCCTACTGGGAGACCAGGCCGCCATCACCATGACCTGATATCCCACTCAGTCACATTATCCTGACACTGAGCCCTATCCTGAGTCACATTATCCTGACACTTGCCCCATCCTAATAATACTAAGCGCCGGGCTGGAAAGTGATAGTATACATTTATAAGTCATTGGTTTGACTTGACCAGGGTTCGAACGCATGATCCCACGGTCTACCAACACGGGAAACGGACGCTCTAACTCATTCGGCCATCCCGTCTGGTCTGAAGCCTAATGACAAATATAATTTTTGTAATTCATTGGTTTTACTCAACCAGTGTTCGAACCCATGGGCTTGAATCCCACGACCTATCAAAATAGGAGACGGGCACTCAATTCATTCGCCCCCCCTCATTACGATATATATATATATATATATATATATATATACACACACATATAAACATGCATATATAGGTAAATATGTGTGCGTGTGTGTATTGCATAATTCCATAATTACATAAGTACAGTAGATCTAGATAAGGTCATATTATTACCTGACTATTAGTGGCGCCACCACCCAGTGTCCATCCTCACTACCCGCTGCACGAGATCTATATACACTTATAAACGTGGCAGAGCTGATGGTTCTTGTCTTCTCTGTTTGTTAACAGGTGGCACCACCACCGACCATCCACCCTCACTACCCGGTGTGCTAGACCTATATATTATATACTTATAAATGAGTAGCCACTTGCTGTCGGGGCCGCACTTCGTCCACACCTCTCTCTATCTTCTCTCCGCTGGCCATGCTCCTCCTTGATATTATCTGAAAAGAGTTCCAGGAGGGGGAGCCTGCCAGCATTTCACTTTCTACTCTTACTCTGTCTGTGTCTTTGGCTTGCCGGCTGGTCACCATAGAGCAAATAGACACGGTCCTTTGACTCAACTCTCCTCATTTCTCTTTCCTATACTCTACCTTTTTTTTTGTTCTCCCAGGCTTACTTCTCCCCCCGATCAAGGGAGTTGTTTGCTTGGGTTGGGCCCTTTACCTTTACTTTTCTCTCGCTTTGTTCTCGTTGCTGGAACCGCTGAACCCATCTTTACCCATCCCTTCCTCGGAAACCCTTGCTGCTGTCTGCTGGATACAGGTGCTGTGCTACCGCCGGACCGGAGTGATTCTGGACCGCCCCAACAACTCATCGTTTAATCATTGTAAAGACATCCCCCAGCTTCTACAACCGTCCCACCAGAAGATTATTCTTCAACCAAAGATTGGGCCGATTTATCGTAAGATTACAAACACCCCAGAAGTCAAGTGAGTAGCTGAGCCGCTGGTTCCCGCCTTCTCTGTTTGTTGACAGGTGACACAACCACCCAGCGTCCAACATCACTACCCGCTGTGCTAGACCTATATACACTTATATAGGTACACACACGTGTGTACAGAATGTGGCCGTGTCGCTAGTTCCCGTCTTCTCTGTTTGTTGACAGGTGGCACCACCACCCAGTGTCCAGCCTCACTACCCACTGAACTAGACTTATAGGTACATACATTTCCCGTCTTCTCTGTCTTTTTTTTACAGTTGGCGCCACCACCCAGCTTTCAGCCTCACTACCCGCTGCACTAGAACTATAAGATACATATATGGCTCTCGTCTTCTCTGTTTGTTGACAGGTGGCGCCACCACGCACTGTCCCGCCTCACTACCTGCTGCACGAGAACTATAAGATACATATATGGCTCTCGTCTTCTCTGTTTGTTGACAGGTGGCGCCACCACGCACTGTCCCGCCTCACTACCTGCTGCACGAGAACTATAAGATACATATATGGCTCCCGTCTTCTCTGTTTGTTGACAGGTGGCGCCACCATGCACTGTCAAGCCTCACTACCCGCTGCACTAGAACTATAAGATACATATATGGCTCCCGTCTTCTCTGTTTGTTGACAGGTGGCGCCACCACCCAGCGTCCAGCCTCACAATGCGCTGCACTAGACCTATATGTACAAACATATATTTATCCGTCTTCTTTGTTTGTTGACAGGTGGCGCCCTCCTCATCTGCTACAGTCTGTTCTTCCTGGAAGTAAGCTACATTATGCCCCCCGTACACGCCAGCACTCCCATTATCGGTACGTATCAAAGCTGCATGACTTGATACCTATTGCTTCCTAGCCTGGCGCTCGACATTAATAGGAGAGAGAAAGGAGTGGTTAATTCAGTGTCAGGATACTGTGACCGAGTGGGTTATCAGGGCATGGTGTCAGCGACTTGATTTCCCAGTGGGCAGCACTATAAAGACACCATGTGTGTGCACTGTCACAAGTTGGTAACCGTCCTCATATGACCCTAGATTGTTGCAAGAATGTAAAACTCCATCAACCAACCATAAAAGCTGCAGAATCCGATGGTTTTGTTTGAGTTTCATGTCCTTGCAACTTCTAAGGTCATATCAGGATGGGTACCGACTTGTGACAGTGCACACTCATGACAACTTTAATAGTGCTGCCCCATTGGGAGAATCGGCCGCCAGCACCATGACCCGATATCCTACACATAGGGACGAAGTAGCACAGCGGTAAAGCGTACAATTTCGTGTTACTTATGTCACGAAGCACACAGGTTGTGGGATTGTCCATACAAATTAAAATTGTTTTCTAATATTAGCATGAGTGGTACTACACCATCGGGAAACTAAATAGCGCACTTGATGCACGACCTTCGATTCAATTGAATTTGACGGGTTTAATTTATCTGGTCTTGTAGACTCAGGTGCGGCTAAAAGTTTGATACATTTGTCTGTTCTCCAATATTTGGTTGGCATCGGTGTATCCGATGGGTAATTGTATCAGGGTAGTAGATTGAGATCACGATCAGGGCATTTGATTCCGAGTATAGGTATAGCGTACATTTCAATTTATAATACGTTATGTCCGTTCTTTGTAGTTGAGTCATTGAGTTTTGATATGCTCATAGGGACGGATGTAATGCAAATTTGTTCAGCTGAAATTTATCCTGATACTGTGCTAACCAGTCCTTGTCCTATCCTATTAATGTGAAGCGCTAGGCTAGGTAGTGACAAGTATCAATTTTATAATTCATTGATTTGATTCGACTGGGAACCGAACTCCCGATCTCCCACACGGGAAGTCTGCGTTCTACCGATTTGGCCACCTCGTTCGATGGTTTTGAGTTTCTGCCATGGTGTTTTTTGTTTGTTCTGAAGATGAATATATTAAGTTTATAAATATAATCTACTTTATATTAATTAGTTTGTTATTATTATGTGGAAGGACGGGTTTGGCTCAGTGTCAGGATAATATGACTGAGTGGGATATCAGGTCATGGTGCTGGTGGCCTGGTCTTCCATTGGGACAGCACTATAAAGTCGCCATGAGTCCGCACTGTCACAAGTCGGTACCCGTCATGATATGACCTTAGATGTTGCTGAGATGTAAAACACCAACAAACAAACATAAAAAGAAAGATGAATTCTGTAAACATTTGTTGCGATACTCTGTTGTGCCTCTGGATGGGCTCGCCGTGAATATGGCCTATGCTGCCGACACGGCATCAAGCAACCACCAATCAATCAATCGATCAATCTGGATGGGCTGAGCCGCCAGGGCCGTAATCGATTAACACGACCCGGGCGACTCGGGTCACCCGAGTCGTCAGAATTTCAAATCGAACACCGCGAGTGGAGTCGACAAAAACACGTGCCGTGTGCAAAACGACCCGACGCCAGTAACCCACCTCTTGGCTGGGGTTTGCTAGGAATTCCTGAGCTGGTACCTGTAAGATAACAGCTACCACTACAAGATGTTTTAATGCTTTTTTTAAAATAACCTAGATTGTCAGCTTATACGATCCTAAAATACTTTAAATCCTATTTTGCTGTACTTATATTGGTTATTAAAACAAATAATTAGGTTTTAGATTAAGCCACCATTTTTTCCACCCCGAGCACGGAGAAGCGTATTCGTTTATTCAACCCTAGTCTGTAGGATGTGCGCATGCGCCAAAAAGTTGCTCGGGTGACCCGAGTTGAGTAATCGATTACGCCCCAGAGGGGAGGATGTGAGGGTCTCCGAACCCACTGTCCATGGCCGCGGGATCCCTGTCGGGTTCCTCGATAGATGGCGCTGCATACCTGGGGGTGCTGCTCCTCGTCTCGCGGTTGTCACCCAGGGCGTATTCGATTAACCAACTCTGGTCACCCGAGCCACTTTTGGGGGCATGCGCAGACTGTGCATCCTCGGGTTGCATAATCGAACACTCTCCAACACGCCCGTGGTGAAAAAAAATGATGGCTTAATCCAAAACCTTTTTTTTTTTTTTTGAATTACCGATATAACTACAGTAAAATAGGATTTAAAGTATTTTTGATTGGATAGTTTAGTTATATTTCCATTTCATTAATCTGATATTTTTTTTTAAAGCACATTAAAAAAACACAGAGGACTTGTACTACTGCAGGAGGGTACCAGCACAAATGTGACGTCATCGCTCCTAGCCAACCCCAGCAAAGACGTGGGATACTGGGGTCGGGTCGTTTTGCAACACGGCAGTCGCGGTGTTCGATTTGAAATTCTAGGAACTCGGGTGACCCGAGTCGGCCTGTGTGGCGGTTTAAAATCTCAGTGTGTTTAGATTCTACGCTCGAGGTTCTGTGCATGCATCAAAATCGAACGGCATTTCAGCATATTCGATTAATCAACTCGGGTGATCCTAGCAACTTTTTGACACACAAATGTGACGTCATCCATCCTAGCCAACCCCAGCCAAGAGGTGGGTTAAAATTTTTGCACAAGGGACATGTTTTTGTCAACTCCACTCGCAGTGTTCTATTTGAATTTCTAGCAACTCCGGTGAGACGAGCCGCCCAGGTCGCGTTAATCAGATACGCGCATGTGCATAACCCATTGACGCATGTGCAGAACCCAGAGCGTAGAATCTAAACACACTGAGATTTTAAACCGCCACACCGGGTCGTCTTAATTGAACACGGCCCTATTTGCACGGGCAGGGTTGCTGATGCGTCCATATCAACGTGTGTGGGTCCTGGATGGACGTCCCCGTTCTCTTCCCTTCAATGAGTTGGTGTGGCTACATATCTCATTGGTTCCATGTTGTTGAACTTTTGAGAAGAGATGTGCGGCTGACGGGTGTCATTGGAAATGTGAAGTGGTCAAGGAAGCATGGAGTGGGTGGTGAGCCAGCCTGTGATTGGCTGGGGAGGCACGGCCTGGTATTGGTAGGAAGAGGAGTAGACTAAGAGCGGTTTGATTGACAGGTGGGTATGGCTGCTTTGCTGTTCACCCCACGCCCAGTAATGACAGTAAATGAGTTAACCCAGTTAGTAAATTACTCAAACAGATAAATATATACACTGTGTTCCCATTTTAACAACTTTCTCAAACAGATAAGTCTATGCACTGTGTTCTCATTTCAACAACTTCCTCAAACATATAAGTCTATGCACCATGTTCCTGTTTTAACACCTTCATCAAATAGATAAGTCTATGCACCATGTTCCGATCTTAACAACTTTGTCAGATAGATAATTCTATGCACTGTGTTCCCATTTTAACAACTTCGTCAGATATATAAGTATATGCACTGTGTTCCCATTTCAACAACTTCCTCAAACATATAAGTCTATGCACTGTGTTCCCATTTTAACAACTTCATCAAACAGATAAGTGTATATACTGTGTTCCCATTTCAACAACTTCCTCAAACATATAAGTCTATGCACTGTGTTCCCATTTTAACAACTTCATCAAATAGATAAGACTAATCACTGTGTTCCCATTTGAACAACTTCATCAGATAGATAAGTCTATGCACTGTGTTCCCATTTTAACAACTTTGTCAGATATATAAGTCTATGCACTGTGTTCCCATTTCAACAACTTCCTCAAACATATAAGTCTATGCACTGTGTTCCCATCTTAACAACTCCGTGAAACAGATAAGCATATACATTGCGTTCCTATTGTAATAATTTCCATAGACAAATAAGCATCGACGAATTTAGTTAAAGAGAGGCCCTATATTATTCTGCTTGTCAGGCCCCCAGCCCCCACACCAAAGGCCTCTGACACCCCCCTCCCCTCCCCTAGATTTTGAGGCCCTAGGCTTCAGCCTGCCAAGCCTATTAAGTAATAGGTAAGATAGATCCGGCGTTCCCATTTCAACAGCTTCCTCAAGCAGGTAAACGTACACACCATGTTCGTATGTCTAACTGCTCAAACTTGTGTCTCCTCAAACAGACAAATACTACATGGCCATGTACATCATGCTTGCCCTGTCGGTCATTCTTGCCACCATCATCACCAACATGGCGAAGCGAGCCACCACACACAGCCATCCTCCGGACATCCTGAAGAAGGTAGGTCCGTGTCAAAGACCCTATAATACTAAGACGGCTCACTCAGCCTGTACTGCGTAATCAAAATGATCAAACCCACCACTTGGTGCGCTGGCTGTTCTCTTGGTTAAACAGTGCTATATTATATGTATAAATGTATATATGAATGCGAAAGATGTGTGATGATGGCAATGATGATGATGATGATGATGCTGATGATGATGTGTATTTGTTCATAGCAATTTCATATTGATGTGTATTCATACTTACCTATCTCATGTATAATATAATTGTATGTGTTTACATGTGAAACACCAACCAGCAGCTGGGCCGATCAAACCCACCACAAGGTGGCACTGCAAAATTTACATTACCATGGGAGAGATAGGGAGTGAGCCGTCTTAGTATTATAGGGTCTTTGTCCGTGTGCAGCATAGCACCTTAGGTGTTGACAGGACGTGATACCCCAACCCCCACAAACAAACAGTACAGCAAGCGTTTGGGTTTACAACCGAAACTGTTGTGATATTCATAATTATTATGTAGTAAAATGGCCCTTACTTGGTTAAGTGGAAGTGTTAGTAAGATTCTTCTCAATCTTACAATGGATTTGATTTTTTTCTTGAAGATTTGTTTTCACCATTAGACAGTTTGTCGATAGAAAGCCCGAGCCTACACTTTTACCGACCCAAGGGATTTTGAACAAGCAACACCACATAGACATGGTATGAGAGCAACTGGCCTTTGACGATGCTGTAAGTTATACACAGCGGTGGAAATCTAAATTGGCAGAGGTGGGGGGCCACAGGGAATCAAACCACCAACCTTCAGATTAGGAGTCCGACCTAGAAAAAAGTCAGACGCTCTAACCACTCCGCCACAGAGAACACCACAATGTTGGTGTTAAACTAGACTGGAACTAGCATGCTAATCATTTCACTACCTAGGCTCCCTTATGCATTCACCATATCCGCGCCCATCTGTCTACGTGGCTCCTTGTATAAGAGGTCAGTGCAGAATACTACACTTGTCTCCTGGAATAGTAAGTGTTTTAAATGGTTTATGTCAATAAGTCATTTAATGCTTACAGTTACAATCATACATACAGGTAATACACTTACATATACAGGCACAGGGAAGGGTCAACAAATATACAGTACATAGCTTGCATAGGATCCAGGTCATGGAAACCAGCGTTGTGGCAGTGATGAAAATGGGAAATATTGCACCTAGAGCAGGTTTGAAACTCATAATTCTATGGGTAGGCTGATTGCAACAGGGGCTCTAAATAGTCTAATGGTTAGGACACTAGCCCCCGAATGAATAGGGAATCTAGATAGTATAATTGTTAAGGCGCTAGTCCCCGAATGGCAAGGCATGGAAAGGGTGATTGCAACAGGGAGTCTAGATAGCCTAATGGCTAGGACACTAGCTCAAGAATAGCAAGAAGTGTGGGTTTGAATCCTGCTCTAGGACCAATGTTCCCTTTTGTTAGGCATCACGCCTTCCCTTTCACGACAATTCTAATACAGCAGACACCCGACTGCATGGTCAAATGATGTGAGCGTCTGTCTCCCATTTTGTTATGTCGTGGGATTCGAACCACCTTAGTCGAGTCAAACCAATGACTTAAAGATGTATACTTGTCGCTTCCTAGCCAGGTGCTCAGCATTATTAGGATAGGGCAAGGACTGGTTGGCTCAGTGTCAGGATAATGTGACTGTGTGGGATATCGGGTCATGGTGCTGGCAGCCTGGTCTCCCAATGGGACAGCACTATAAAGTTTCCATGAGTGCGCACTGTCAAAAGTCGATATTTGTCCTGATGTGGCCATAGATGTTGCCAGGATGTCAAACTCCAACAACCAACCAACCAATACCGCATACATTATCTATCTATCTATCTATCTATCTATCTATCTGTCTATTCCTCAATCAATCAATCACTCTATCAATCTATCAATCTATCCTTCTACCTACATATCTACACCATTCACAACCACCCGGCATGCAGCGCGCGACGCCATTTTGAATGTATACTTCCCCCGCCAGGTGGTGCTGGGCGTCCTCGGGCGCTTCATGTGCGTGTCCTACACTCCATACTCCAACTTCGGCGGGAGTGGCACTGAGGAACTCTCCGAAGTGAAGGCGGAAAGCAACACTTCCGGTGGCGGGGCACATCCGGGCCAGGTGCGGTACATCAAGGAGTGGCACCTGATGGCCACGGTCCTGGACCGCCTTTTCCTGATCGCCTATCTGGTCCTCACCGTCCTCGTGTCATTCAGCCTTCTCATGAGCTACCCGCGGGTTTAGAGCCAGTCATTCAGCGTGACGTCATTTCCACAAATAGAACATTTGAACACTTTAGGGCCGGTGTAGCAGGAAATCGCAAACCCTGTAAATCGCAAACCCCTACTTGTGATTTCCTAGGAAATTGCAAACCCCCATGCCATATATGGGCATGGGGGGTTTGCTATTTCTGAGGAAATCACATATCCCCCCTGGAAATTGTAAACCCCCCATGTTTGGCAGTCTTTATCCTAATGAAAACATCTTTGCAATAATCCAGTTAATAATTCCAACTGCACATGCGCTGAAAACAGCTTTTATTCACAGATGTCACCATTGTGGCCATTCTAAAGGCCAGAGTAAAGAGTATTCAGGTTCCAGTACCCATGTTTTCCACTAGGTGGCGACCTCTGTTGAAACAAATGCCAGGGGACCAGGCTAGATAAAGAGGTGTAGCAATATCCTGATATTATCACTCAGTTTCAGTCACTGCATACAGTAAATAGAACCATTGTAATATTCCAAATTCTTATTGTGCATGCACCAAATATCTCAATAAACCATTATTTACTAGTGTGTTAGTTGAATATTACAAATGCTAGAAAGCATGGGGGGTTTGCGATTTCCAGAGGGGTCTTGTGATTTCCTAGGAAATCACAAAACTTGGGGTGCGCCCGTAAGTTTTACGGGCTTATAGACCTGCCACACCTGTAGTTGAATTGTTTTTTCCTGATAATTTGTCGATCATGTCAGAAATATAGTGCTACCCGATTCCAGATGCATTCAGGTGTATCTGGACTGTAAGCGCCTAAAACCTGCAGGCGTGTGCACCCGGGCACTCTCGGCTTCAAAGGACGACGACGATTGGGGGTGTTTGTAACCTTACGATGGTTAACGGTTGCAGAACTGTAACATTGGGTAGAGAGGCTCCGATAAATCGGCCCAATCTGTGGTTGAAGACTTAACTTCAGTAGGGAGTGTTGTAGAAGCTGGGGACATCTTCACAACATTGTAACGGCGAGGCATTGGGGTGGCAGCGAATCTCTTCAGTCCGGCGTGTAGTTGAGCTGTAGGTGTAGTGTAGTGTACCACTTGAATCCGGTCAGCAGCAGGGGTTTGAGGAAGGCGGGCAAAGGTGAGAGCAGCGCTCGTTCCAGCAACAAGAACAAGACAGAGAAATCGTAAAGGTGAAGGACCCCACCCAAGAACACAACTACCCTGGTCAGGGGAAGAAGTGTGCCTGGGAGAAATCGAAATGGGCAGAATCTAGGAAAGAGAAATGAGGAGAGTTGAGTCAAAGGACCGTGTCTATTTGTTCTATGGTGACCATCCAGCGAGCCATAGACACGGACAGAGTAAGAGTAGAAAGTGAAATGCCGGCGGGCTCCCCCTCTTGGAACTCTTTTCAGACATATCGAGGAGGAACATGGCCGGCAGAGAGGTAATAGAGAGAGGTGTGGACAGAGTGCGGTCCGGATAGCAAGTGGCTCCAAAGGGTTAAAGTGCTTATATATATATATATGTGTCTTGTATTGAATCTGCATAATCCAATGGAAATTGAAAGCATAACATAATCGAAACAAAAAATACCATCCATATAGCTTTGATTCTACATATCAAACTTGGATATTGTTGCACTCATTAACCATTCCTTACAGTTTGGTTCTTCTGTGTTATTCATCTATACTCAAAAACGCCAACAAACAAAGCCTATGTTTAGCATATGTTTAGCATAGCAGTGTGCACACCAAAATTAATTGGGATTTTTTTTTCACTTCAAATATCTCCAAAAGGTAGACTTTTAAAATAAAAGCTACTTCCAACCACAGTAAAGTGAATAATACTACCTAATATTTGGATCTTGGAAAATATCTTAAAAAATATGTGGCAGGAACTGAAAGGCATCAGATTATGTAATCTAAATTAAAATCTGAAGTCGCCCAGAATCGATTTTCACATCGAAAGTTTCTTTGTGTGTGTTTGTGTGTGTGTGTGCGCGCGCGCATGGTAATTATTATATTCTGATGTTTGTAGTCCGACGGGTAGCATAGATACCTTGGAAGTTGCTTGGTTTCATAAAAACAGTCAAAATCTTCCACCAAAGCATCCCACTTTAAAGTCGCCTAGTAGAGGTCACTGAGACTGGAACTGTACTGCGACCAATCCACCGAACCGGGACGTAGCTCAGGCGGTAGAGTGTCCACCTGTGAAGGTGTGGGTCATCCGACCGATCCTGTTCAGTTGACCCGTTTGCAGTTTGGGTTATTTTCCATTCCAACCAGTGGTCCACAAGTGGTTCATCAAAGGCTGTGGTATGTGCTGTCCTGTCTGTGGGAAAGTGCATATAAAAGACCCCCTTGCTGCTTATCGGAAAGCGTAGCCTATGTGGCAGTAGTGGATTTCCCCCAAAGAATGGCCAGAATGACCATGTTTGATGTCCAATACGCAATAGCCGATGATAAAAACCAATGTGCATTAGAGGCATTGTTAAATAAAGCAAGCGTTACTTTCTCACTAATCCACCAAACCCACACTGTGCATGTGTCATTTCGTACTCATCGACCTGGAACCATGTCTCATACTGACGATTATAAATATCCAGCACTTCCATTACACAAAGCATGTTCAACATACATGCAACATTCAACACGCGTGGCACCCTGGTCACGGCACCAGTTTCATGAGAAGTGCTGCACAACAATGGCATACTACGGGATTCGAACAAATATTGCTGCCATTCCGGGGCGAGCGTTCCGTCCCACTAGTTGGACTGCCCACGCTCCATGATGCAACCAACCTATCCATGGCTACCTGTGCATGTGGCATTTCACGTGGAAAGACCAATACAGCTGACTGCAGTTATATAATACAGTGAGCTGTGAGTAACTCATGGATATGCTATATAACTTATAAGGTCATAGGTCAAGTCATGCCTTCATTAATTTGGTATTATATATAAGCTATGACAATTACTTCTGGGTGATTTGATTTTTTGTTTGTTTGTACATTAATTGATTAAGCAGGGCAAATTTGAATCGCGGACAATTGGTCTTCTCCATTCCACTGCTCTTTGCCCTATCCTAGGAATGCCGAGCGCCAGGCTAGGTAGCGACAAGTATCAATTTTTAAGCTATTGGTTTGACTCGGCCAGGGTTCAAACCTCGGTGGGGGGGGGGGTCGAATCCCATGACCTACCAAAATGGGACGCGGGTGCCCAATCCAAATGACCATCCCGGCTGAGTAATTGATTTAATGTGTATGTTCCCGATTGGCAGTAACTAAAGCCAGGTACACACCTCCCGTATAAAACCTAAAACTGCCCGTTTCGCGACAAAGTTTGAGTTTTAGTTGGTTTCAGTCTTTAGGTGTGTGACCCCCTATCACACCAGAGCCTTCCGATTCGCGACTTAAAACTCAGTTTTAGGTTTTATATGGGAGGTGTGTACCAGGTTTTATAAGATTTGAAAAATGAATCGGGCAGTTTTAGTCACGAAACGGGACGGGTCGGGTTGTAACGGGTACCGTCAAGGCAGTCAGTTTTAGCACGTGAATCGTATACAGGAGGTGTGTACCAGGCTTTAGAGTGGATAAGAATGAAATTACATATGCCTATAAATGCAAGTGCTATGACAGATCTGCGGTTGATGCTCGAAATGGTCAATTATAATACAACCTCATGAATCTATGCTAAACTTACTGCTAATTTTAATGGATGGAGCTATACATTAGCCATATTAACCGAGCGAAAATTTGAACTGTATTTACCAATATCAAATTTAATGAACTCTGTAATTAATTAATTAATTATCTCTTTGAAATATGCTATGACTGCAGTAGAAACAATACTGAGAGTAGCAATATTAACAACCCTTTGGGGCCGGGAGTGCCTGGCTGCACATGTGGGTTTCGCGTGCTTACATTCTGGGAACGCCTGAATGCGCCTGCAATCGGGTAGCACTGTATTTCTGATATGATCTACACATTTTCAGTAAAACATTTCTCGCAATTCAACTACAGGTGCACCCGGGTTGTAAGCATGTGGAACTTACGGGCGCACCTGGTTGCTCCCGGCCCAAAAGGGTTAAGGAAACAGTGGTGATATATATATATATATATATATATATATATATATATATATATACATAATTTAACTTAAATCAGAATAGGCTGGCCGTGAAAGATTGGCTTGAAAGTGTATTGCTTCATACAGATCTATAAACGAACGGAGAACTATGTTTAAATAAACTGATTATTAAACTTAGATATTGTCGCATCTCATTTATATGTTCATAATATATGTTGTTGCGATATTTGATCGCCAACTTGCATATTGTTGTACATGGCTGGAGAGGATCAATTCTAGATAAACTCTACGTAAATAATAACTTAGCAAAATTACTTCCCACAGCCTTCTACTTGCTAAAACCGGACGCCGTGGCCGAATCGGTAGAGCACAGGCTTCCCGTGCGGAAGGTCGGGAGTTCGAATCCCAACCGAGTCATACTGATGACTTATAAAATTGATACTTGTCGCTACCTAGCCTGGTGCTCGGCATTAATCGGATAGGACCAGGACTGGTTAGCTCGGTGTCAGGATAATGTGACTGAGTGGGATATTGGGTCATGGTGCCGGTGGCTTGATTTCCCAGTGGGGCAGCTCTATAATATAAAGTCGCCATGAGTGCGCACTGTTACAAGTCGACACCCCTTATGACCTTTGATGTTGCTAGGATGTAAACCAACAACAAACCGACAATCTACTCGCTAAATCTCTCATTTTCGACCTTCCAGTTTTTTAGAATATCTTAAATTTTAAAGCCCGTCGTATTTTTCTCGAGGATTCGTCCAGAAACTCCTATTATTTGCTCCTTTCCTTGGTCACACTATTTCAGATGGTTTTTCTTAGTTGGAGTTTTACATCCTAGAAACATGTAAGATCATATCTAGATGGGTACCGACTTGTGACAGTACACACTCATAGTGATTTTATACCGCTGTGACACTGGGAGACCAGGGTGCTGGTATCATGACCCAATGTCCCACTCAGTCACATTATCCTGACACTGTGCTAACCAATCCTTGGCCTATCCTATTATTAATGCCGAGTGCCAGGCTAGGTAGTGACAAGTATCAATCTTATAAGTCACTGGTTTATAAGTCATCGCTGTGAGTGGAGGAGGCTGCATATTTACCGCCACAAGTGGACTGCATTTCTAACCAGCTGTGTGGCAGACGACATCCTGACCACACCAGCCGGCACACGCAGCTGTTTCCATGGCGACCATTATGAGCTGGGACAGACCAGCGTAGCGCCCTTTCTGTACTCACACAATAATTTTACCTCCCACCTCCCCCCACAACCCGTCACCCCGCTAACAAAAACCACAAAAAAACAGTAGTAGCAAAAAACAAACAAAAATAATCCAATAACTTGCAATAGAGATCATAAAATTGGATATTCAATTACACATTACGGGGTCTTACATACAGTACTACATGCTGGAATTAGTAGAGAGGTGGGCGGGCGGGTTGGGGTTGGGGGTGGGGGTCATTCAGATACTATTAATAAATGTTGGGTGGGGAGGTTGAAGATACTGATCAGTCACCTCGCGAGTCACAGATCGACCCCTAAAATCCCACGTATTTCACACAAAGACATCAGCAATAAAGAAAAGAATGTCTTCGTTACTATTGTCATGGGGGTGATGAAAATGGGAAATACTGTGCCTAGAGCGGGACTCGAACCCACATCTCTTTGCATTCCGGGCCAGTGTGCTAACCATTACACCACCTAGGCTCCCTGATATCAACACACTCCCCACGCCTACCTGTCTATGTGGTTACTTGCCTGAGAGGTCAGTGCAGACCACTACACTCGTCCCCCTGGAATTGTAAGTCTTGTAATGCTTACAATTATATACATACAGGCAATGCACTAACACATACATACACAGGGTAGGTTCAACAACATACAGCGCAAAGCTTGTACAGGATCCTGGTCACGGCACCAGTGTCATGGGGGTGATGAAAATGGGAAATATTGTGCCTAGAGCGGGACTCGAACCCACATCTCTTTGCATTCCGGGCCAGTGTGCTAACCATTACACCACCTAGGCTCCCTGATATCAACACACTCCCCACGCCTACCTGTCTATGTGGTTACTTGCCTGAGAGGTCAGTGCAGACCACTACACTCTCTTTGCTTCCCCCCCCCCCCCCCTTCGAATTCATATCCTCTAGTACAGTGTACTTTTGATTACCTACAAGTAAATATCTTATACATATGCTAAAATAGCCTATAACCCATTGGAAATGTCCTGAAATATCCCATTTTAAAACCATTATAATGAAAACGCCTGGGGTACATGCCCCCGGAGCACCGGAGGAAGCTCGTGGCTCCCGCCACTGGGGTTCCATACCCACAATGCAAACCATCAAGGATTCTCAGTACCTCCCGGTTACCAACCCTGAATCAAACCCAACACAAGTAAATCATTTGTCAGTTATACAAACAGTAACATTTCTAAGGAATAGCTGTCTAATTATTGTTGATTATACCACGATTATTTATATCACATATTATAATAATATACAACAACGTTTCTGAAGAAGAAGGATCATTTTAATCAAATCAACAGATGATTACTACCTGTGTGTGAAGTCCTGTTACACAGATATATACTCAAATTTAATTGCAAAAACTGCAAATGGATGTAAGATATATGATTCAGTTGGTAACCCTCTTGTAATGTATGTTTATAAAGGGGTTTCAATAGACAACTAAGAGATCGATATTGAACTAAACTCACAATATATCAGATTTAATTTCCTCGTGAGCATATTCTCTACCTACTACCTCCTTCATATATAAAATTAATGAAATCATAAGTAGCAGATGATCCAGGATATACCATGAACATAATTATCTTATCTGATATTTATGCGGTAACTATTTTACATAGACACTAGTTATGTACATCGAACATGGATCGCAATCACTCCCAACATTATATGCAGATATTTGTCATACTTCCATATAATTATGCTAAATGAATAATGTCAGAACATTACATTTGTTACATAATTCCATACAAGTTCACTTTATTGATGTCTTTGACTACTGAGCGCATTTGTAGGTTTTGTGGGGAATACGCATCCAATGATTAAAAAATAAACCAATTAATTATTTTTATTTTGGTAAATGATCGAATAAAGGTATTTTTAATCATGCAATTGAAAACGTTGTATTATTATCCTTTTAAAATGGATATTTAAACATATATATATCACACTAGGAAGCATTGACATAGTAGATACATCCAATATGGCACAAGGGGTTGTTCTGTATGCATAATAGGAAATCCAATCTAGTCTCTCCATCATTATATCTGGATTTTTTTTTTTCTTATTGTTTATTTTTGTTACATTCCTTGATTAAGCAGAAAGGAATTTCAATCGAAGATAATTCGCCTTCCTCATTCCACTGCTCCTTGTCCAATCCTAGTAACTCTGAGTGCCAGGCTAGGTAGCGACAAGTATAAATTTATTTCGTCATTGGTTTTACTCAGCCAGGGTTCAAACCCGCGATTCAAATACTCCCATGATTCACCAAACAGGAAGCAGGCACTCGATTCTTTCGGCCACCCTGTCAAATGATTCGGCCTGGCTTTTTCTCTCTTTGAGAAATGATGCCACATCCCCGTCTTTTCATCTAGGCCTTAGCTTAAAGTTGCATAGTCCGATGAAAATATCAAATGTTCAAAACCAAAACAATTATCTAGATTTGATTCCACATATCTAACTTAGATACTGGTGCACTTATTAAACATTTGTCATCACACTGAAGGGAATACAGATGCAATTTAAGAGAATCTGTTACTGCAGATGCCTATGCACTGCTATGGTGTCAGAGTTTTTGGCGAGTTTGCCAAAATTTGAATTTTGTATTGTACTTCAAATATCTCCAAAGTTAACCATCTAAAATAAAAGTTACTTCAAACTAAAGTAAGGTAGTCTATAGTGATCAATCTAATGTATTTATCTCAGAAAATGACAGAAACTCTAAACCATCGGACTATGCGGCTTTAATGCTGAATGCCTTCTTGGTCACACCCACTTAAAGCTGCATAATCCGATAAAAGCATCAATGTTTCGAAACCAAAACGCTTCCTAGATTTGACCCTAGATATCCAACTCGGATACTTTTGCACTGATTAAAGCTGCATAGTCCGACGACGCACACAATTTTCAAAACCAAAACAATTATCTAGATTTGATTCTACATATCTACCTTAGATATTGATGCACTTATAACGCATTTGTTGCCATATAGAAAGGAATACTGAGATACATTAATAGAACTTGTTACTATGGTGTCCAGAGTTTGGTGTGATTGCCAAAACTAAATTCACATGTTTCTGCTTAAAATATCTCAAAAGTTAGCCATATAATTAAAAGTTACTTCAAATTAGAGTAAAGCACGCATTCCTTACACGCGGTATGCGGTATGCGCATGCGGTATGTGAATGGCATGATTCCTTACACATGGCATGCAGCATGTGGCATGCGGCACACAACTGGCTATATTTAAAAAATAAAAATATACAAGTATACTCAATACTGCACTGTATATGACCTACTATGGCATTTATATCTATGTACCTCTTGGTACCTCACATGGGGGTTCCTACCTTTATAATTACCAAATTATAGATAAGTATTCATATTTTTGTGGCTATGGTAGCATTTTTACCAACCCGAACCCTACCACCACCACTACCATATATTTCCCCTCTGCACCCTTGTGTGTGACCGTTCCGTAATGCTCAGTCGCCTCTCCTCGTCTAAAACTAATGGACAAGTGCGACTGACGTTTCTATTCGCATACCACGTGCCGCATGCCGCATGCCGCATGCCACACCGATCACTATATGGACCGATCGAGTTGTCGCATTCGCATTCGCATTCGCATACCGCCTGTAAGGAATGTAGCCCATAGGCTTCAAGGCATTTCAATTTTTTGTCGCATTCGCATTCGCATACCGCATGCCGCATGCCATGTGTAAGGAATGCACCCTTAAGATAGATTGTAGCAATCATCTGAATACATTTAGTTCAGAAAAAATGACAGAAACTCAAAACCTTCGGACTATGCAACTTTAAATAGCATTGCTGCTTAGCAAGAATACACAGTCAATTGAATCAAACCTGTCACTGATGTCTAGTATTTCA
This sequence comes from Branchipolynoe longqiensis, assembly GCA_030323885.1. Lineage (NCBI taxonomy): Eukaryota > Metazoa > Annelida > Polychaeta > Phyllodocida > Polynoidae > Branchipolynoe > Branchipolynoe longqiensis. Next base: position 97,927,395 of record CM059186.1, read on the forward strand.
GTGTGCGGGGTTTCGATTCCACATGTCCCCCCCCACCCCCCCCCAATTTGGATTTCTACCACTGTGTATAACTTACAGCGTCATCAAATGCTGGTTGTTCTCATACCATGTCAAAGTGGTGTTGGAGGTCAAAAATCCCTAGGGTCGATAGAAGTGTAGGCTTGGGCTTTCTATCGACAAACTGTCTAATGGTGAAAACAAGTCTATTCAGACTTATCTATGATAGGCAGTAAAAATCTTCCAGAAGTTTCCATTTCATTGTTCAAACCAAATTTAATAATTTTAATGAGTGTTAATAGTTTTAATGAGTGTTAACATTTTTGAATGTAGATCCCAATGAATGTTTTCATTTTTAAACTATCTCCGAAGACATAGATCTACTTTAAACTAAAATAAAGTAGATTATAGCGAGGAACCAAATATATTTATCGAAAAGAAAATATGGCAGAGACAAAAAAAAACACCATTGGATTATACAACTTTAACATTGACTCTAAGGTATATTCGAAAGATGCCAAGTGTATTCCATAAAATAGCATCCAAGATACATACACCACCAGGGTTTCTGCCAGAAAATAAACTGAGGGTACGCAGAATGGGGGGGGGGGGGGGGTATTATTTTTCCACATCACTTGGTCAATGATGAACACTCGTATGATTACTATTGTATAGTAACAGTCTAACTGATTATTGCCACCTGGCTTTGTTGTCTTTGGCTCCTTGAACAACCTTTACAAACATTCTCCCAATAATGTATAGAGTGGTACCCTCAGAAAATGTACAGGTACAGAATTTTACCCATTTTACTCTCTGGCAAAAACCCTGATCACATATTAAAAGGTCTTGATGGGGAAATGTACCATAGAATTAAGTCAACAGAGGCTACAACAAAAGGAACACTCCTAGTGAGACGCTGAAGATGACAGTTACTATAGTGGCCTTCAAGTCTTGGATGCTGCTGGTCGCTTCCCGAAGTGTACTTCCAGTTTGTGTTCCCGCCTTCCCAGCCTTGGCCCCCGACTTGACCTTCTTGTGATTCCTGACAATCTTCCCCACCTTCAGTTCTGTCACCCCTGCCTCCTTTGCGTCTTGGTTCTCGTCATCGGTTGTGTTCGCTGTCTTCATGACCTTCCTCTTATTTTTCTCCTTCAGGGCTTGGATCACCGGCGATGCTGTTGTGCTTGGACGGGTCTTCCTCAGACCTTTTGGCCTCTTCCTGCTTCCGACTTTAACTTTTCTGGGGTGGGTTTTTCCATGTCTTTTCGGCGCCTCCTTTTCACCGACATCGCTTACGTCACCTTTATCGTCGTTCGTTGCATTCTCTTTGGACATGTTCACCTTGTGCGCTATCTTCACCTTCGGTAGGTCATCGAATTCCTCGATGGTGTCTTCCCGGGTTACATTGCGAGACCTCGGTGGAGATTTTTTCCTGTGGTGGGGTTTTCTCCGCTGTACAAGCACACGCCTGCTACCGCAATTTAACCATGGCTCAAACTTACTAATGGCGCTCAAAGTTGTCGGGGTTTTCATCCAGTCGATGGTCCTGGCGATGTTGATCATGTACACGTCATGCAGGTCCAGGATCCCATCAATGAATTCCTCGAGCGCTTCCAACTTGAACTCCTTCTCCAACCAGACGGCGTGAAGGTTGATGCCCAGAGGGGCTCTGTTCTTACCGTAATGCCGATTGAAGTTCTTCCAGAGGTAACGAAGAGCGTCGTCCTTGTCCTTGAGTACCTGCGTGGTGCACGCATCGACCATCGGACAGGCCTGGCCATCCAGACCCAACCACCGGTTCAGCGGCACTTCCCAAATGCTGGTGAAGTTTGACTTGGGGCAGTTAGCGTTGTCGCAGTATTCAAGTTCAGGGGCGTACTCCAATGTATAAGGCCAGGCAGGAAGGCGCCAATCGCGTTCATTGTAAGGCCCGGTCAGGAAGGAGGAGTCATAGAGGAATTGGTTATCAGCCATCATCTCAAACTGCGCATCTCCACCAATCTCCAAGAAGGGCACGCGGACGCCGCGCACCTCAAAACGAGGCACACCTGCCTTGTTGGCGATGTTCTTCCGCTGCCCGTCCATCTCCTCCTCCCAGTCGCGATAGGACGCCTTCCGCCACCAGTCGCGCGGCAGCCGGTGCGAGATGCTGTGGTCCGCCACCTCATGCCCAGCAAGATATAGCTCCTTGACAAACTTGTAATCGGTCCAGTCGTGTGACACGAAGAAGGTGGCCGTGATTGGGCAGCCGTTCGGGTTGAGTCGGTCGCCATTCAGCAGCTGTCGGTAGAACTTGATGTTCTGCTTGTTGACGGCGTCGTCGAACGTGAGCATGACGATCTGCGGGATGTCGTGCGTCTGCATGTTGTCCGGCCCGCGCCGTCCCGCGCAAAAGCAGTCGGGCAGACGACAATTGTACGACGAGCAGTATTTGCTGCTCGGCGCGAGTTCCCCGGCGCGTCCTTGCGCAGGCGCCGGGCACCAGCCCAGCACCAGCAGCAACAACAACAACACAGCGGCGGTGGCCATTACGTCGGCTCTCAATATGTGATCTATAACGATTATGCGTGAAAGGGAATTTATTGTCTATATTATTGTACGCATTTGTTATATTCCCGTCTCTTCCTCTCGACGGTGGCGCCACCACCGGTCGCCACTGTAACCGCCACTCGCTCTGCAGGCGCAGCTGGATCTAAAACCAACACTTACTTTGAATCACACAGAAGCCAGCAACGCACGTCATCATCATCATATCAGTCTACTCATAATTATCCCTCCGTCCAGTCGAGTCCATTGTAAACTAGGTAGCAAACAAAATGTTTCAAATGTACCAATCCACACACACACACAATAATAATAATATTAATATGGTTATGGCTGCTGGGAGTGGGAGTGGTGTCTTTCTAACTGCACTCTGGAGTATACCTTTAAGTGGGCGTCTGGTAGGGTCTACGACCACGTGATCGGCATCCTTCCTGTGGGATGACAATTAAGTGAGTGAGAGTGGGCTTGAGTAAACCCAGCTTGACCCACCACGCACAGATTGGCCGAATAACAGCACTCCTCCCACGTTCCCCCCTCCCACCACCACCCACCACCCACCACCCACCACCCACCACCCACCACCCACCACCCACCACCACCACCCACCACCACCACCCACCACCCACCACCCACCACCCACCACCCACCACCCACCACCCACCACCCACCATACGCGGCGGTACCGGACGCCGTGGCTTAATCGGTAGAGAACAGGCTTCCCGTGCAGAAGGTCGGGAGTTCAATTCCTGGTCGAGTCAAATCAATGACTTACCAAATTTATACATGTCGCTTCCCACTCCTGGCATTCGGCATTAGTAGGATAAGGCGAGGACTGGTTAGCGCAGTGTCAGGATAGCATGACTGAATGGAATATCGGGTCATGGTGGCAGCAGCCTGATTTCCCAGTGGGGCAGCACTTTTAGGTCGCCATGAGTCGATGCCTCTCCTGATATATATATATATATATATATATAATATATATATATATATATATATATATTTGTTGTTGCTGTTAATATTTTATGGAATTTTATTCAGCTGAACACATATTTTGTCAGGCACTGGTTTTCCAGCCATTGAAGCGATCACATTTGCTTTGTACATGGTGATGGGGAAGTGGAATGTGCTGCATTGTGTGCAGCACACCCCATTCTGAACATAAAAAGTGTGGGGCAACCTATGCTGTAGAGTGTACAGCATAGATACTCAACACTAGATGTTACCTGGACGTAAAACTCCAACAACCAACCAACCAACCCACCCACGCCCAACCCACCACCCTCCCCCTCTCGTGCCTCGGAACACGCAGAAACCACCGGTGCTGACATCTGGCGGGACTAGCGGTCAACATGGAATGCCTGGTAACACATGTTCTCAGCGCGAGGGGTCAGTCAGACGCGACCCACGTGTGACGGCATGGACGGGTCTGATCCACGTGACGAAATCCTGTCATTTTGTTATGCCGGTATGTAGGTCACTGCCGAGAAGCTGAGGTTGGGTGTGCCGACATGATGGACACCACATGATTCAAACCAGACGTGATGGCCGAATGAGTTGAGCGTCCATCCCCCGTTTTGGTAGATCATGGGATTGAACCCTGGTCGAGTCAAGCCAATGATGTAAACATTTATTCTTGTCACTTCCTAGCCTGGTGCTCGGCATTATTAGGATAGGGCAAGGACTGGTTGGCTCAGTGTCAGGATAATGTGACTGACTGGGATATCAGTTCATGGTGCTGGTGGTCTGGTTTCCCAGTGTGGCAGCATTTTGAATTCACTATGAGTGTGCACTGTCACAAGTAGGTACTCGTCCTGATACAACATTAGATGTTTTTAGGATGTAAAGCTCCAACAACCAACCAACCAACCATTGGATTCATCATTTGTAGCAGGTTCTATTTAATTGACTTAAAGCTGCATAGTCCGATGAAATATCAAATTTTCAAAACCAAACCAATTATCTAGATTTGATTTTACATATCTAACTTAGATACTGATGCACTTATTAAGCATTTGTTTCCGCCTATAACTAAGGCAATACCAAGTCAATTTAACAGAACCTGTTACTGCAGAAGTCTATGGTGTCAGAGGTTTGGCATGCTTGCCAAAACTAATTTTCCATGTTTGCACTGAAGATATCTCAAACGTCTACCATTTAAAATAAAAGTAACTTTGAACTAATGTAGAGTAGATACTAGTGATTGATCTAATATATTTATCTCAGAAAAAATACAGAAATTCAAAACCATCGGACTATGCAACTTTAATATTCCTTCAGTGCAACAATAAATATTTAATAACTGACACCAGTATCTAACTTGGATCCATAAGATTAAATCTAGATAATTTTTTTCTAACTTTTGAAAGTGTGTTGCATTCATTGGGTTATGCTTTGATTGCTTGATTGCACTATGTCAGCAGCAAGGCCCATAATGACAGTGAAAAACTAGTGGCGTCTACTCAATCATGTCTTGTCAATCATGTTCACATGCGTACATTGACATTTACATGAAATTCCGAAATGGTCAGATCTGTGTCAAATGACACCAACAAAAAACCCACCTCTGATGCAATTTTGAAGCGGTTAGACATGTGACAACAAACAGCGAAATCTAACTCACAAAAGAAAATAGCCAAAATTAAAGGAGGCAATCTTATCTGGTTGCTTTTAGGCACTCTAACATTTGTTTGTGCTTTATATTGGTAATTGTAAAAGCACACACACATCGGAGTATGCAGTTTAATTGGGGGGGGGGGGGGGGGGGGGCGAGTGAATAACTGAGGGAGGAAAGTCCTACTACCGGTATATAGGCACGCCAGGTCCCAGCTCCAGGCCTTCTTCCTTCAGACACCAGCGGACACCAACTCAGAAGAGGCGTATTATATACACATAGGTCACGTGACTGGATATGAAACGCTGCCCCCCTCCCCCTCCCCCCCCCCCACCATGCCCTGGCAACACAGCAGCCATATCACGTCGCGTCATGTTGTTGTAATTCTCGTTGTCTCTGTGTGAATCTGCGAATAATTAATGTATCCCGTCCTACACCAGTGCGAAAGACACCAGCCCTAGACAGATCGGCGATGTGATTTACTGATCTGCGACCTAGTTCTGCATCTAAGGCCAGATTAAAAAAAGAAAAATCGTTTAGCGTCCCCGCCCGACCTCAGAAATGTCCCCCAACCTCCAACTATTCTTTATTTTTCGAAAAACCCTTAAAATAAAATATTAAAATTCAAAACAATGCTTTCCCGCCTATTATAATGATCGCACAATGACAGACAAACTTCATCCCGATGACAGTGCCTCTATCGGACAAAAGATGTACCACTTGCACTTTTTACACATTTTTAATACATTGTCACATTAAATACACATACTTGAGCTTTCAGTTGAATAAAGATTGCATAGTAATTTTAATGTGTCCCTGTTCAATTTCTAGCTAGAAAGTGTTTATGGTCTTCTCTACCTTCCTATCATGCCTTCTGACCATGAATACCATGGTTAGTTTTCTTCTTCCTGTACACCACCATTCTACATACAAAATAAAAAATAAAAACCCTCCTGCCCGACCTGGACAAATTTTAATGGGTGGACGCTAAACAAGTTTTTTTTGTTATGTGGCCTTATGCTGATGGGATTGCGTTAATTAGCCGGTCGAGTAATGGAGCCGGACCAGTGTGGACATTAGAGATGATGGACTGCGGAACAGATGTTAGTAGTCTGCTGTTTGTGTACAAAAAAGTTGTGATTATGTGATGGAGTATCGATAGTTCATGTCTGCGCCATCCAACTTTATTACATTGCTTCAGAAATAGGCTATGCCTCAATCAAATCGATTTGAAGATATTTAAGAATTTAGTTTTGTTTGTGATGGTTTATTTACCCTGTCCATAATGAGTAAGTCGCATCGCGGCTTGGTTTCACCGCTGAACAGCAATAGTCTCAATTTTAAGTAGTAGTAGCCTTGTCATCTTAGCTGTTAGTAGTTATGTTAGGTTTTTTTGTTGCCACATTTGCAACATTTTGGTATATACCTACCCCATGCTCTAGTGTTATTGTTAGTAGGGATACTCATTTTACACTGTGACTATATGTAGGCTATATGGGTCATTCTCTAAAGTGTGACAAGGAAACCAAAGGTGAAAACCTTCCAAATAATAACAAAAAACCTTCCAAATAATAGCCTAATCCAATGTCCTATGAAGGTATGCATGTTGTGCATATGTCAGAGTTGAAAAAAATGTATTTCACTTTTTGAATTAGATCTTATACAAATTGAGCAATACATTAATATCTCTTGTGTAACATGAAAATCAAAGACACATCCAGAACCTCATTTGACCATATACAACATAGTCAAACATGATTGATTACTGTTAAGCAGACAAGGTTATGACTTACAAGAACAAAGTTGAAAAATAAGTTGGACAAAAGTTTGGCTACATGCATAGTGTAAATCTTCACTTTTTCACACTAGCACAAATCATAGAAGTAAACTTCTGATTTATTTCTTGGGATATCTTCAATAAATGTACTATTGCTAACATACTTAATACACAGAGGATACAATAATTATTTGACTTGCAATCAATAAAAGAAAGAACAAATTATCAGCATCGTAATGTGGAACCAAATATGTGGTGATCAGTTTGATAGAATAACCCATATATATATATATATATGTGGTATATTATAAATGCATCGAGCTGTGCAGTTAATGTATATCTATCTATCGATCTATCAATCTATCTATCTACCTAGATGTAGTTAGGACGTAACACTCCAACAACGAACCAACCAACATCTATATATAAATTATAATGGCTGTCATCTCTGATTTGAAGAGTGACGGAGAGTAATAACCTTAGTACTAAAACAAACCGTCAGGTGGCGGTAAGAGCATACAGCGAACACCGTATTAAAGTCGGTTTTGTGAAATACGATACGATCTGCTTTTTATTTCTTTTCTTCTATTCTTTTCATTGTTGTTATATTCATCGGATAAAGTTGCATAGGTCGATTATTTTAAGTTTCTGTCATTTTCTGAGATAAATATATTAGGTTTATTGTTATAATCTACCTTCTTTAGTATTAAGTAACTTTGATCATAAATGGCTAACTTTTGAGACATTTGAAGTGCAAACATGCTAAATTAATTTAGGCAAGCATATCAAAACTCTGACAGCATAAGTTTTTGCAGTAACAACTTCTATTAAATTTCCTCATTATTCCCTTCTATGTGGTGACAAATATTTAATAAGTGCACCGATATCTAAGAGTAGGTATAGGTAGATATGTCAAATCAAATTGAGATAATTGCTGTGGTTTTGAGAATTTGATGTTTTCATCGGACTATGCAACTTTAAGTGGGAGAAATTTCTATCACGGACAATTGGTCTTCCTCATTCCACCGCTCCTTGCCCTATCCTAATAATGCCGAGCACCAGGTTAGGTAGCGACAAGTATACATTTAAAAGTTATTGGTTTGACTCGGCCAGGATTTAAAGCTCCCAGGTTCGAATCCCACGACCTTCCATATGGAAGGCGGACGCTCAACCTATTCGGCCATCCTGTCTGAATAACAATGTTATTTATGTGCTGCATAAGCAATTATGCGAGTATAATTATCAGGAAACCGAGTATCTATGAACTCTATCAACCTGGCACTACACCAACTGACACTCCTCCAGTCATCTACTGGTCAGGCCTTCTATCTCGCCTGGTGGCACTGCCTGCTACTTCGTCGTCGCATAGCTCTGCTTCACGCATGTACCACTCGTTCCAAAAATTTAGATTAAATAGATTAAATAATTGACTACAGTAACAAGAAATCAGATGGTGCACATTGAAAAGTATTTATGTCAGTGTCTGCGTGCACAACATCGTCAATATGATGATTTGCATGTGACGTCACAGATTACGTGTTCTTTGTTCAGACATCCATGTTGAATAGCGCACTACTGGCTTTAGGACATTGTTGTAATGGAAACTACTATGCCTAAATTAATTTTTAAATTAGAAAAAAAAAATCAAAATTCAACTTAAAACATATTAAGTTGTTGGTAAAAATACATATTTTAAATCAAGTTATGCATCGTTTATTCCCGCCCTGATATGACCTCATATATTGCTAGGAGGTAAAACCCAAACAAAACAAACAACAATCTAATGTGCAGTGTGTTATACAAGTGGACACTTTGGGTTCTGTACTACAACTACCTTCATTACGTCAGTCAGTCCTTATCTCAGTTACTGGTCACATGATCACCTTGCAGCTGGCTGATTGCTGTACATTGCATCTCCCTTTTACAGATGGATACATGTAGATTGTTTGATACAGTTCAATATAATGTCAATGACGTTTCAATGCAAGGTTGATGACTGTCCATCGTCCGTGCACCATTTTAAATTGAATTTCCATTGTCTTAACTAACACTGATATCAACGGTTATAACTGGCGTAATGAACATTTTTCCGAGGCTTTTATAATTCTTGTTTTATGTAAGGCCCTGTCACATTACGACGCATCTCGCAAGCGCGCGGCCAACGCTTAAAATCACTTTTTTACGTTGAGAAGTGTAAAACTTGTCAGCGTCGGAGAACAAAGTTGGACGTCAGCACAACATAGTGGATGTAAGCATACCGTCGGTCCAACATAGTGGTAACGTATGTCAACGCATGAGAACGTAACCAAAAAAGGTTTGGCACAACGTGTGGCTAATGTGCCTCTCGCGCATGTGGTGTTTACCTATCGTTGGCCAAACGCATTCCCAACGTTCTGCTAGTGACCGTTAAACGTGTTGCACAACGTATGAGAGCGTAACATATTCGGCATAGCGCCAGCGTGCACCCAGCGCACCCGATGTTGGCATAACGCATGAATAACGCATGCCAACGTGCGGGGGACACCCGACCCACCCGTGCCTTGGATATAAATAAGGCTGCAGTCTGGCTCTCTCCTCACAACACCTCCAGCATGCCAGGGAAGAAGACCTCAATAGCTCCCAGCCAGTTTGGCCAGGGATGTAGCAAAGGGAAAGGCAGGAAGAGGATGATGGAGGAGACATCAGCATCTCCACCACAACCTCCAGCATCTCCTCCTGTGGGATCTCCTTAGTGGACATCGCCATCTAGCCAGACCGAGGAGATGATGGAGACGCAGTCCACGTCTCCATCGCCTCCTCGGTCCTGCCTCTCGTCCATCAAACTTGAACATTGAACCACAAGAGCTGTTTGCTCCAGCGAGGGACATGGATACCCCACCAAAGGCCCCGGAGGCTAAGTGACTCTAATGTTGGTGTTGTATATGTATTGTTTGTAGTATATAAATATTGTTGGCCTGTATATACTATTTATAAATGTTTTTTTACATTAAAACTATATGCATTTTAATCTAGATTTTGGTCTCTGAGTCTATTTCTTTATAAACATTATTTATCCTTATTATACAAATCCCCCAAATGCAATGTGGTAAAAGTAAATGAAAGTAATCTTCCCATAAAGTAACCTTCCCCACCCAAATTAATAAGTGACATATAAATTTGTCAGTGTAAAAGTAATCTTCCCCACCCAAATTAATAACTGACATGTAAATTTGTCAGTGTATATTATTTACAACTCGAACAAGGAGCCCATGTTATGGAATTTTTAATGAAACAAGTTGTTTGAATGAAACAAGTTGTTTGAATGTTTGTTTGAAGGGTTGGATGGGCGGCTGAGTTGAGTTGAGTTGTTGAATTGCTCGTCTGGCTGTGGGGGTGGAAGTGAAGCTTGGATGCTCCCTGATTTGCGAGTAGGGGTTTGTGACGTCAGAGTCTCCCGAGATGGGATCGTGACGTCAGAGTCTCGTAAGGGTGGTTCTGGGCGAGACCGCTAGGGGGGGGGCCGGTTGGAGGATTCAAACCAGGTGGTGCCACCATAGGGCTCCCTGTTCACACACAAATTACCCATGTTGGCGAACCACCATGAACAATTGGGCCCAGAAACAAATAAAGTTACCTACCCTACCCAAATTAATAACTGACATGTAAATTTGCCAGTGTATATATAATTTACTACACTCGGACAAAGAGACAAGGCAAGTAAAAATGTTAAGTATATTTATTTAATAAAAATAAGTCAGGACCCAAGGTAAGGCCACGGTATCGTGTTGCTTATGGGTGACAGTGACCTGGAGTTCGTGGTTAGGCTGCTCAGCAGGTGAGCACTGATAACTGGGTGTTGTTGTAGGTAGCAGTCAGTCAGCGAGTTGGCACTCAAGTGAGTCGGGAGGGTGGGTGATCGATGTTGCTCAGCGGAGGGGAGACAGTGCAGTGACAGACTAGCTGTAGGGAGGTTAGCGAAGAAAGACAAAAATAGCCTTTGCCTCGTGAGCAAATTATCGATGTTAGCCTCGTGGGCCAACATGCATAATTCACTACACTCGGACAAAGAGACAAGACAAGGCAAGTAAAAGTTTTAAGTATATATTTTTTTCTAAATAAGTCAGGACCCAAGGTAAGGCCAGGCGGTATCGTGTGGCTTATGGGTGACAGTGACCCGGTGTTCGCGGTTAGGCCGCTCAGCAGGTGAGCACTGATAACTGGGTGTTGTTGTAGGTACCCAGATAGCACACAGCCGTCGGCCCGATGGCGGCCCGATGGCTGTGTGCCTATCTGTGTACCGACAACAACACCGAGTCATCAGTGCTCACTGCTGACCGTCGGGCCAACGGTGGAAACCGCCATCCGGCCGACGTTGTTTTGTCCAACCTCCTGCCGTCGGCTCGACGGCGGCTGCCGCCGTAGGCCCGACGGCGGCTGCCGCTGTAGGCCCGACACAATATATTTATTCAAAATAAATCGAAAACCTTATAGATTTAATATAATCTTTTTGGTAAACATGTTGCACCTGTACGTATTGACACTATAGTGACAGTGTCTTCTCGGAAAAAACATAAGCCGTGTCTACACGGGGAATTGTGAAACGATCTAGACAAAGCGATTTATATGAAGCGTTTTAGATGCGTGTTTACACGGCGGAGTTTGAAAGTGTGTCAGCGCCGGGAACCAGCAGGCGCCTGTAGCCGGCAAGCACTGCTATTTGTTTAGTTTACACACGTCGATTCGACGCAGGATATAGAGCTACGATAC